>RJVU01060391.1:17379-47421 GCA_003731715.1 Anabarilius grahami
GGGTGTTGTTGCTCGCTCTCTGTGATCATATCAGCGAGTATCTGTAAAGCCGAGCTCACGTGCGCTTGCGGAGGAATGTAGACACTCACCAGAATGAACGAGCAAAACTTCTGCGAATAGAACGGCTTGCAGTTAATGAAGAGTGTTTCAAGATCTGGACAGCACATCTTCTTTAACACAATTACATCTAAACACCACCTTTCGTTGATGTAAAAGCACGTCCCGCTGCCGCGTGATTTCCCCGTTGATTCTGCGTCGCGATCGGATCTAAACAGCTGAAAGCCCGGCAGACTTAACACGCTGTCCGGAATGGCGTCGTTCAGCCAGGTCTCCGTGAAGCACAGAGCAGCCGAGTTCGAAAAATCCTTATTTGTCCGGGAGAGCAGAAGGAGTTCGTCCGTTTTGTTGGGCAGAGAGCGGAGATTCGCCAGATGGATGCTGGGGAGCGGCGTTCTTAATCCGCGCTGTCTGAGCTTCACGAGAGCGCTGGCGCGCTTCCCCCGTCTGCGCGCCCTGAAGCGTCTTAACAGCACTGCCGCTCCGCCGACTACAACATTCAACAAAACGTCTGAATAATTGAAATCCGGTAAAAGATTTTGTGGTGTGTACTGCCGAATGTTCAGCAGTTCATCTCTGGTAAAACTGATCGTGTTTGAAAAACAAAAAACAGGAAAAACTAACAAAAACAGAAGAAACACTGAAGAGCTAAGCACTGAGGCTGCCATGCGCAGCGCCATCTTGCGAAACTACACTAAAATATAGTACACTAAAATAACACAGTAAAATTAATCTTCTATTGAGAACTGCAGTCCTGAGAGCAGCATATAGTACACTAAAATAACAGTAATATGAATCTATTGAGTACTGCAGCCCTGAGAGCAGCATATCGTATGCTGTTCGTTGCTGCCGCACTGTTTGAGCTAGAGCTCCGTCGCGCTGATTCCTAATCGCTTGTTTTTGTCTCTTAAAATCAAACTTATAACATATCACTCTTTCTTTTTCGGCGGGGGAACACATCCCCAACAATATTTTACATAAAAAACACTCGGATTACCTTGATATCGCTAGTTTTATCCGCCTTCCTGAACATTCGCTACTAGCTTTAGCCTGATAGCAATAGCGGCGTGGTCACTAGCGTTTGTACTCTTCTCTTACTATATTATTGTTCGTCTATTCTAATGGCGAGTGTATCGGATGTTTCTCTCCCTTTGTGTGCAGGTGAGGACACGTTTGAGCTGCATGCGGTGCAGTTGGAACTGGAGATCCGGATCCTTCTCGAGAAGCAGGCCGAGCTACGCGAGCGGCAGACAGCACTGGAGTCATCGCGTGCTGACGCTCAGCAATCCTCGGTAAGTTTGCAGCTCGATATTAACACTCCTGCTTCCTCTACGCCGTGTGTTTCTCTGCACAGGGCCCGAGCACACAGAACGCGTTCATCCCAGCCCTCGTTCACTCCGGCGCCATCTCACCAGGGACCTTGGGTTCTTCAGCAGCGGAAGACGCAAGCCAGGCCTCGGACCAGGACCTCTCCTCCTCCGCCGCCCCCGGTCTTCGGGATCTCCACACAGAACCGCTTCTCCCCTCTTCGCGAGGCGGAACGCGACGCCGTGGTCATCGGAGACTCCATCGAAACTTGGCTCCTCCAGAGCGGTGCCACTAGGAGGACTCTGTGTTTGTCTTCCCTGACTCGCCTGATGACCTGTGGGATCAGAGCGATCGGGGGAAAAGCGTACAGGAGAGCGGTGGGCCAGGTGTGGGCCAGCGCATCGTCCTCTTTCGAAAAATAAATTGGGCAGTGAGAGTTGTCTTTTGAGGCAAAGAGGTCGACCTCTGCCTCCCCAAAGAACTCCCAAATTCTGAGAACTGTCTGTGGGTGGAGCATCCACTCGTCTGAGGGGACATTGCTCCGAGATAGCATGTCTGCTCCCAAGTTCGTTCTCCTGGGTATATGAGTCGCTTTGAGCGACTGAATCCTCGGTAATGCCCATTCCAGGAGGCGTGTCGCCAGAGCGCATAAGCGGCTGGACGAGAGACTGCCCTGGTGATTTATGTAGGACACCACTGTCATACTGTCCGACTGGACTAAGACGTGGCGTCCCGTCAGGTGTGACCGAAACGCCTGAAGGGCTCGAAAAACTGCCAACATTAGAAACATGACAAAACCTGCCTTTTCCAGTAACAGCAACAAAACCTGGAGTACCTGAATGCTGATTGACAGCTGCCCTCCAATGTTAATTTGCTTATTTGTACACATCTCTGTGAGCTTGATCTGGTCTCGTTCCATTTTCTCTTCAATGAAAGTCTCAAAATGATAATAATATCACAGCGGTGTCTTAGTCTCAAATCTGTGTGCGATTAGGGGATGTCGCCTCAGCTGAAGCCATCAATAAAGTGTTGCTCAGATTAGGGGGCGAGGCTTCAACATAATTCTCCTGAAAGAAGAGTTACACAAACACAAAAATATGTTTTTAACACAATGTACTGAATGTGGGATTCTAATGAATCTTCAGACTGAAACACTAAATCATGCTGTAATCTTCTGTATGACGGCAATAAATCTTACCTGATTATGGTACTGTATCATGATGCCTGATTGAACAATAATAACAAACTCAATTAAATGCACATTAAATTGTATATCAAATCTCATATTTTATGTTAAATCATCCATATGTAATACTTGCCATTCTGTCGTCTTCGTGCACATCTGACATGGCAACAGTAAATCACACAAGCCGTTACACCTCCAGTCACCAGCATAGTGACAACACCACCAACAACATAACGAACAATAATACAGAATAATAATCCTTGCATAGTGTCTGAAGACAGACCCGGAGCTGCAATAACAGGCGGACATTATTATTATGGAGCTCGACTGATAAATGGGAAACAGGAAATATCAGTGTTTATGGCAAAAATAGACTATTATGCATTGTTAATGTCTTAAAAAACAGAATATATTTGTTATTAAATCAGAAAACTGTCAAACAGGCCAGTGAAACAATAAATGTTGAAAAACTGCAAAGGAAACTGCACTGAATGACTAAATGATACTTACCTGAGCCAGTAAAAGTGAATCTCTTTAAGAGTACAGATTTTACTCTGATATCCAGTGATTTCAGCAATGAGAATATAATTAAAACCACGTCATCACATCATTATTTGCTATTACACCTGTGTATAAAGTGACTGATTCTCCCTCGGTCACTGGCTTTGCCAACTTTCGTTTTTGTTTTCCTTTTTGTCCTTAATAGACCTCTCTCTCCCAGCTTGTGAACGTTCAATTCATTCTCAAAGTGCTTTTGTTCATACAGTCATTGATAAGTGATTGGATTACAAAAAGAATCACGCCTTCAAGTCCCCATGATTCCATAAAATGAATCTCATTCCATAAATCAAACTCCGCCCTGCAGCCGATTCTAAAGATTTCACTGGTCAATCACAGTGCTGCTTATCTACACAATAGATGTATTCATATGGCAAGCCATTTTCACTTTCGATATGAATTTGAAATATCAAGAATTTGCCACAGCAGCTAAAGTGTTCACTGAGGATTTTGCTGGGTTTGTAAATTTCAGCATCTATCCAAACAGTCTCAGCTGAGCCAGGAAGTTTTTTCTTCAGTTCTGGTTTCTCTCACAATCCAAAGATGTGTCAATTACAGATACTAAGTTGTCTAAAGGTGTGAACGTGTGTTTTACTGCCTATGGATGGATCCGTGGCTGTCTTTTTAACCTTGTACGGAGGTTCCAGGAACGTCTATATCGGACATGCAGAAGACTTTCATTCTGGCTCCTCAGTGGACATCATTTCAACGTGTGCCAAGACGTCGAAAAAACGACTTCTGGGTATAACTTTGCTTAGTGGGAGAGGCCTGGATCAGTGTTTCCTGAAATTTAAGAATGATAAGCTTACACACGTAATCCTCATGTTTTAACTGTTTACTATGTATATAACAGTAGCAAGGCTTAGAAAGAAAAAAAAAACATTTTAGTGCACCAAAACCCCCTACGAGAGAAAAAGCCTTTGAAGTGAATGAACCATTGAGAGGAGAAACAATCACAAACTGAGATGATGCGCTTCCACAGTTACTACTTTCTCCTGACAACATTGTCATTTAACAGCATTGCCTTGCAGAAACCAATGCCTCTCAAGTGCATGAAAACAGGAGACATGGAGAATGTTTTGTCTGAACAAAAAAAGTCGTAAAATCCTATTTTGTTTAGTAGTTATAACTGAGTTGTAACAGCCAGACAAGCAAAGAGAAAAGATGATCAGGTGGTGTTGGTTATGATTTCACATAATCATTATTTGACCTATTACAACAGCCCAAACAAAATCTAATATCAAAAAGTCAAGGGTCAAGAGCTCAACTAAAGCAAACACTCATCTCCACGATGGTGGCTTAAAAATTGTGATTTTCCCCTTTGGTGATTCTGCTTGTTATCATCAGGTGTCTTCAATAATGCTCAATCATCACTCAATTTATCACTTAATTATCTCATTAACTTTAACACTGCTTCAGTGGGTGGAATAAAAAGATGGCAAGACTTTTACTTTCTGACCCCTGGACTTTCCACCTCTGCCGAGTAGTGTTAATTTAACACTGGGAAAGTTGCTGTGTACTTACACTTAAAATGGGCAGAAAGACTGTGACATACTTTACAACATTCTGAGAGAGCTTGCGGGAATAAGTGGGTGTCGGTTTTAACTAGTTTACCTTTTTGAAATAAAACCTTTTGAAGAGGTTGAAAGAAAACTGTGAACATGTACATTTGATTAACTCTAGCAAAAGTGGTTGTAACATTGCAGTGAGTTTGGGAGGGAAATTAGCATTGTATTGGCATGGAACTAAACCTTAATAATGCATTTTTAAACATTATTTGTAAAGAAACGAGAATATTAGCTTGTCAGAAAACATTTACTTTCCTGTATGTTGATCAGTGAACATTGCTGTACTCACAGAAAAAAAAGGGTTTAAAATTGTACCTTTAGGGGTACAACAGCTTGTCGCTGGAGGCTTTAAAGGGACATTTTTGTACCTTTTTTACTCCAAAAAGTATAAAATATCAGAGGTGTAAAGTCCAGGTTCAGAAAGTAAAAGTCCTCCTCAGTATTTTGTTCAAGTCACCTGGATTTACCGTTATGATAAGCAGAATCACATTCTAAAAAGAAATTTGTAAAAAAAAATTATACATATTATGTGTAACACTCTAGTTTACATTTTGTGTCAATATTGCATAAAAATGTGTTGAAAGAATTCAATTGTTTTACACATATTATGTGTAGTTTTAAAATTAACACAACCTGTGTATTTGTTCAAAGATTATTTTTATTTTGTAATTATTGTCAAATTGTTTTGTACCTTTGCAAGAGTTTAGATAACCACATATACAGGTAAAAAAAAAACGTTTTTATTAATGTACTAATGCACACACTGCAAAAACTCCAGAGTTAAATTTACTCTCCTGGGAGTACATGGGAGACCACACTCCAGAGTGTTAAAGTGTTAAAATAAGAGTGTTAAAAGAACACTGAAAAGTGTTAAAGTTAATAAGATAATTAAGTGATTAATTGAGTAATGATTGACCATTATTGAAGACACCTGATGATAACAAGCAGAATCACCAAAGGAGAAAATCACAATTTTTAAGCCACCATCGTGGAGATGAGTGTTTGCTTTAGTTGAGCTCTTGACCATTGACTTTATAATGTTAGATCTTGTTTGGGCTGCAAATTAACACCCAAAGTGTACATATGAGTCCATCTTGCCGAGTGTTAAAAAGTAACACTGAAGCGGTGTTAAAGTTAATGAGATAATTGATCGATGATTGAATGATGATTGACAATTAGTGGAGACACCTGATGTTAGAACTCCGTCTCCAGTGAAGCACAAACAATAAATCTGAATCTGCATTCATTTTTCTTAGGGGAAAAGGTTGTGTAAATGAAGCTCTTTAATTTTCTCGCAGTGATGTTGTTTTTACTTGACCACGGTAAGACTACTCATTATCTCTTTTTTGATTAATTTTTACTGTTTTAAGTCATTGATAAACGAAATGTGTTTGTAAACAATTAATTGTTATGGTTTTATATGCGTTTCTGTGAGCGCTGGGACACAATTGTAAACTTAAATAGCCTAAATTGTACCAATGGCTTAAGAATTAGGCTATATGCTTTTGAGAAACACAGTCCTGCGGTTTAAGTGGCAAATTAAAATCTAGCATTATACCCTGAGAAAATACATGTTAATCTTTGATATCAGAGCATAAACTGATCAACAGACCTTGAATACACCATCACTTCATGCAGTAGAGTAGTATTATATTGCGGACTTCTAGTGATTTTCAAGTTGAAATTATGCATAACGGATAACAGTGATTGCATTTTTCT
Source organism: Anabarilius grahami (assembly GCA_003731715.1). NCBI lineage: Eukaryota > Metazoa > Chordata > Actinopteri > Cypriniformes > Xenocyprididae > Anabarilius > Anabarilius grahami. Next base: position 23,776 of record RJVU01060391.1, read on the forward strand.
TTAGGTATGAGGGTGGCATACACTATAAATAACTGCCAGGAATTTACAGGATTAAAGAGTATTATTTTGCAATAAATTGATGTAGTCAGAAATTTACAATGAAATTAATGCATAGACTTGGTTGGTGTTGTGTCATAGCTGGGGGCGTGGCTTTGGCATGGGGGAAAACAATCCTTTCCCCCTGACTGGAAAAGTATGGTGTTAAACCAGTATAACATACCTAGAATCACTTCTGCCCCTTGATAGAGCCGGATACATTTAAAATCTGAGCCGTGTTGGGTTGGGTTGTCTGTACAGTATTCATGACTGGACAAACGACCCAATGGAATGGCCAAAATGGCAACGTATTTGACAATGTGCCATCACATACAGGCATCTATTCGCAGAGCAACATGAAGAATTACAGGTCCCTGGAGGCTCACAATTTTTCACCTGTGGCTTTGTGGGAGTGGTTTTACATCACAAAATATCAGGAAATGACATTTGTTTATTTCAGCCACTTTTTCCTCCTTGCCAGTGTCCTTACATTTCATCCTACCTGTCAGATTGTCCTACCCATGCACATGCGCACACCAATATTACATCTTTTTTGTCAAGATAAATAACACAAAATTACTGTATTTGCATTGGTGCAAGGGTAGGTTTAGGGTTGGGGTAAGTGTAGACATTAACAAAGCACAGGTAGCACTTTTTATAACTTGTTCTTGTTCTAAGTTCATGCTGCACACTGGTGGTGTTTGAGGAGAATCACTGTAATTTACTGCTCTTGTTTTACTGTGAATTCATGTTTCACATGATAAAGTTATCTTTAACCATGCCACTGTAAGGAATGATATTGTTTAGTACTGTAATTGTTTTGAAGTCACCATAACTGGGATCAGTGTTCCAGTTGATTGGGATCTTGGACCTTGTATAATCATATTCAAATTTCTGATCCAGCCAGAAAAGTGACAACTGAAAACATAGCTAGAATATAAAATAAGCTAGTTGGCTGTTTTTAAGTTACTCAAGCTATTCTATTATTTTAGCATAAGGATTTACCAATATCGTATTTTGAAGATATGATATTTATCTTTGAAAGGTGTGACATCATCTTGCAACACAAGACTTTTTTCTTCCATCACCTAATGATGCACAGACATCAATACTCGACAACAATGGTGACACTCAACAAATAATAATGATCAAAAAGATAAATTCTGAACATTTTGAAATAAACAAACAACAAAAACTGCTAAAAGTGAACCAAAAAATACAGATAAGATAAAACAGATAAAACCAACAAGAATCAAGAAACTCCACAGCATAATCTATTCATGCCACACTGCATGCTGGGTACCTTCATAGTAGACTGTAGAAATACAGTATGATATTTTTTGTTTACAGGAATTTTTTGATAGTGCAGTTATACAAAATAAGTCCTAATGTAAAATTACTGTGAAAATAATGCAATTATTAAACTGAATACACTGTTTCACACTAACATTGTTAACAGTGTATGTAGAGGTTTGGATAGGTTTAGTGGTTTAATTTGGGTTATTTTTGGCACCACTGTCCTGTAGCGTGGACCATATTCTTTAGGATTTCTTGGTTTTAACGTGCCACCAATAGAAGACAGCAAATTACCAGTAGAGACCCACAGTGACAGTTTCTATTAAAACCAATGCAATTCCCATTATAACCATGACAATTTCAATTCAGTTTGCGTTCAAAGGGAAGCTAAGATACATTGCTTAGATGAATATTTTTAGGAAAAACATGCCGTTGTATTATTTGAGTCTTAGAAAAAAAGAACGTAATTATCTAATTTAATTTTTTAATGTAATGTAATGTGACCATATGGATAATCATCCGAACGAAGCATTTCACAAGCTATGAGAGAGAGGTCCTTTTGGGACAAAACAATTCACAAGACATTCACTTCTTAGATGCCGTTTTGGCTTGTGTTTCAGGTTTTCCTGCTCAATTGCTGGGAGAAGATGTGACTTTATATACTGATCTAACAGAACCAAGTGATATGATTACATGGTATTTTAATGGCATTATCATCGCTCAGATCAACGGATATCTCAGCTATACCTGTCCAGATGTTCAGTGTGATAATAGTACAGAGAGATTCAGAGACAGACTGAAGCTGGATGATCAGACTGGATCTCTGACCATCACAAACAGCAGAATCACAGACTCTGGAGAATATAGTGTAGAGATCATCAACGACGACATCAGCACTGAAATGCTCTTCACTGTTACCACCACTGGTAAGTTTACTTCTGTACATTCAGTACATTTTCCTTTGCAGTATAAGAATGCAGTTCAATGTATTTGTTTTCACTGTGGCAAATTCAGTCTTATTAACAAAAACGTCCATTTTTCACAACCAAGACTAAGTTCTCAACACGAACAATAATATCAGTCATGGCTGTGTCCAAAATCGGTCCCATTACCTTATTCACTTGAGGGAGTGAAAACGAGTGAGTGAAATCAGAAGAGTGTACCAGAAGGGCTCCCGCTTTGTGCTTGCTGTTGTAGTGATTTATGATCTTAAATATCAATATTAATATCTACAATGATGAAATCCCAGCAATGCTTTTCTGGCTCAGCTCCGGTCCACACAGCCCCTTTTCCCTCGTCCCACATGCTGCAAAAAATGACGGCCCTGGAGTGGCACAGATCTGGATTACAGACAAGGGCCAGACATGGGCCAGACATGGGCCACAACCATCCAGAGTCTCAGCCAATAAGTAACTCATAACTGGCCCATAACTATTAAAAACACAGCAAAAATAGTCAATGTGACTACTGTGGTTCAACATTAACGTATAAAGCTTTTTGTATGACAAAAAAAATGACTTTATTCAACAAATTCGTCTCTTCCCTGTCATTCTCATACACTATTTAGGTTGCAGCGCTTCCAGGTTCACGTCAGAATGCCCAGCGTTTCACTCATTCTCTTAAAACTCAAAAATCTTCATGATATGATGCTAATATCTCATTAATATTGAAAGAGCGTAGAGGACGGAGCCCTCATCTGATCGTCCTATTGCATTACTGAACTCTGACATTCAATTTTTAACGAAATGATTAGCTAATAAATTAAATAAACAGAATTTCATCAATTATGCATACAGATCAAACTTCTTTTATAGATGGTTGTTTTTGAATGTTAGAAGTTTAATGATCTAATGTGGCTCTGAGTTTTGCCAACTAATGCAGTAAATGCTGATTGGTGACACAATGCTTTGATTACATTGACATATCATAGCTTAAAGTGTCTAAAATTTCTGTCATTAATTACCCTCATGTCGTTCCACATCTGTAAGACCTTCGTTCATCTTAAGAACACAAATTAAGATCTTTTTGATAAAATCCGATGGCTCAGTGAGGCCTCCATAGACAGCAAGACAATTAACACTTTAAGATGTCTAAAAAGGTACTAAAACATGTGAGTACAGTGGTTCAACCTTAATGTTATGAAGCGACCAGAATACTTTTTGTACAGCAAAAAAACTAAATAACGAATTTATTCAACATTTAGCTTTATTAATCTTTACGAATCTGAGCATGTATCAAACGCCCCCCAGTGGTGAACCATTGAAATTTTGAAACACTTGATTTACTGAAATCATATGACATTGGCAGTTTGATAAGCACTCCAAACCTCTGTAAAGCTTCAAAGCTTCATGAAGCAGTGTTTTGAAATCGTCCATCACTAGATATTGATGAAAAAAGTCATTGTTTTTTTTTTTTTTGGTGCATGAAAAGTATTCTATTAGCATGTACTAGCCCAGTTTCAAGTGTCAGGGCAAAGCATGCAAAGAAATATATATCCTAGCCCAGTTTCAGGTAAATTTTTAATTGAAATTAAAAGAAACAGACAATGTAACATTGTAACAATTACTCATAATGTGTCAGTTTTATGATGTTGAAAGAAAAGAAAATTCTAAATAAAAAAATTAATTTGATTGAACTATTTTGTTTAATTAAGTTAAGGTTTAATTATCAGTTGATCTCTTCTAATAATGGCTTTCTGTCATTCTGTCAGGTACTGAAAGAGAATCAGATGCTGGAACTGTTGCTCTCATTGTTGTTTTTGTGATTGTAAAAGTATGTGTAATTGGAGCTCTGTGGTACCGCAGGTGCAGACGACTCGCACTAATTCAGAATGGCAAGTATTGCACACAGACGATTTAACAAACAATATGTCCTAAAAGATGTTAAATAAAGATGTGGAGTTATGTATTTTTATTGTAATTAACTAATGTGTGTCTAATTGAGTGTGTTGGTGTTCAAACAGAAATCTTGATACATCGCAATGATCAGGTAAGATACTATGAGCACTGAATGTGTCGGTCTGTAAGATCAGTTTTACACTGCAAAGATGGCACAGATGCAAAGCCATAAATGAAATAACATAAGACAAAAAGCTATACTGTCATTTTAGATGCAAAGATGAATGTGGATTTTCAACTGCAAACAGACACTGATTAAATTTATTTTTTGTGTGCCATTTTATAAAACAATGAAATTTGACATTGCATTAAAACATGTTTTTTCATCAGACTGAAGATTCATATTTTTGTTTTTGTGTAACTCTCAAACATTTTCTTTCAGACTGATGTAGAAGTCTGGCCCCTTCATCAGAACGGCGCATTATTGATTACTTCTGCTTATCCGACATCCTTTAATCGCCCATAAAACATCTGTGATATTTAGAGGGATAAACAGTAAAAGTCTTATATGCTTATATCGTCTCATATACTGCTTATATACTCTGCTTGACCAGGTGTAATTAATGTTAAAATGCATTTTGCAGATACTTAAGTATTTTTTACTACATAGTAAGAGTGTTTTGCACCAACTGTACATTTAAATCAGACAACTAGAACTAGATATGGATTTCACAATTTTTTTTTATATTTCAGAACAATGTTGAAATATTGTAAAATATCAGTCTATATAATCAGTTGTTTCCTGTGCATTCTGATTGCAATATTTTTGGACGTTTTGGTAAACCCACTGTTTTCTGGGAAAAGGAGAGGAACTGTTCATCTGATACAGAAAATGCTATTAAAACAGGTTGTATTCTCTCATTAAGTTTCAGATGTGAGTTTGTTTGCCATTAAATTATTTTTAAGTTTGTACAGGCTTGCTGCGATAGTCAGTGTTACCGGTGTCCAGCAGCAACACGGGTTACATCACCCCCCTTCCACCGATTTGATTTTTTATAGTAATAAAAATCATTTAGTTCAGTTAGAAAACAGACAGTACAATTAAAAACTGAACGTGTCTTCTCCATTCAGTGTGAGCCGAACAAGAGTTTCAGCACAGATCAGCAGCAGGAGTCAGATCTCACCTCATTTCGCCTCACTCCTGACTGACAAGATGATGGCGGAAGATTTGGTTTCAAAGTGGAATGTAAAAGTGCCTATAAGCGAGTTTATCGTACTGTTTTGTTATTGTGCTTTTCATTAAGAATAATAATGAACCCACCATTCAAGCAATTGCCGCTAATTCGAAAGCAAAAGTAAAATGCGCACAAGCATTCATAATGGTGCATGTCCACTGGCACGGAGCGAGTGTTTTCAGTTCATTAAGTGAAAATGATTGCTCTGCTCTGCTCCAGTGGACACACACCATAAATGATTTAAAAGAAAGGTGGAAAAACAGGGAATGAAAGAGGGAATACGGTAATACAATATCACGGCAATGAACATTCACAATATCATTATCGTGGGCACTTCAAAAAACTGTGAATAATTATTTATTACGAATTATTCAGGTTTTTACAATGCATTTTAAGAATTTATTCTTAATTTATTCTTAAAATGCATTACACAACACGGCTGTATGCAGCTTCAAAGAGGCACGCGCACTGATGTAAACAAGCCCAACATGCATGGGGAAGCATGGCAGAATGAGAAGGAGTCGCTCTGAATTAAAATGTACAATCACTTCAAAAAAGACAAAAAACTCCCTGACTCCCTGTCAGCAGATGGCGCTGATTGAACAGCAGACATGCAGCTGTTACCCTGGTAACCCCATAAACAAAGCAGCTGCGCTCTGGGCTGCGTTCAGCCCCGACAAAATGTTGCAAAACTTTTTTTTAAACGGAAACGGTGGTGAGCTGTTCTGATGATGCAAGAGTTGCAACTATGGCAGCTGAGAAGGCCATTCTTTGTGTTCTTTTTGAAGAATTTTCGGAGCCTGATGTAGTCGGTATAAATATGTGTTTAATACAGAAAAATACACTCAATGTTACATTCACTGCCCTTGCCGTCCTGAATAAAAGAGAACATCCCAATCGAGTGAAGGGATTTGTGGAAACTTCTAATTATTGTGATCCAACATTTGCCTCGCATTTCAGAATGAAAAGACAAACATTTCAGGTGAAGGATAATCCACTTCTTACCTCCGACACTGTGTTATGGTCTATAAGACCTTTTTATTTTTATTGTGAGTATTAGGCTTATCATAATTAATGATCACTATTGTTGTGCTATGATATTGTAATAAAAATAGTATTTGTACGTTACATTAATCAGTGTCTAGCACACCTTCCTAAGGAAAGGATATGGACCAGAAGACAATGAAATTACTAAATGATATTTAGACAGACTTAAAGAAGTTCCAGATCTATACATGTTGCTGCTGATTGTGCTGACATTTTTGACACACCCCCCAAACAAAAGAAAACGTATCTCAAACCCGTTACACACCGTTTACAGGAAACATGTCGTCATTTTTATATTTTAATCTGTACTGCAACATGCCCTAGATATTGAGTGAAAATGTTTTTCTTTATTATTCTTCAGTAACACTTTACAGTAATGCTTCATTACTTAATTCATTAGTTAACATACAGTGGTGCTCAGGATTATTGGCACCCTTGGTAAATATGATTAAAGATGACAATAAAAATAATTATGCATTGTTTATTCTTTTGATCTTTAATTCATAAAATTAGCAAAAATCTAATCTTTCATTGAAGGAAAAGAATTGAAAGTGGGGGGGAAATCACATTATTAAATAAATGTTTTTCTCAAAACACGTTGGCCACAATTGTTGGCACCCTTTTGTTAAATACTTTTTGCAACCTCTTTTTGCCAAGATAACAGCTCTGAGTCTTTACCTACAATGCCTGATGAGTTTGGAGAGCACCTGACAAGAGATCAGAGACCGTTCCTTCATGCAGAATCTCTCCAGATCCTTCAGATTCCAGCTCCATGTTGGTGCTTCATCTCTTCAGTTCACTCCACTCATTTTCTTTAGGGTTCAGGTCGGGGGACTGGGACAACCATGGCAGAAGCTTCATTTTGTGCTCACTGACACATTTTTGTGTTGGTTTTGATGTTTGTTTTGGATCATTGTCCTGATGGAAGATCCAACCACGGCCCATTATTGGATTTCTAGCAGAAGAAGTCAGGTTTAGATTTTTTATCTGTTGGTATTTGATAGAATCCATTATGCCATGTATCTGAACAAGATGTCCAGGACCTCCAGCAGAAAAATAGGCCCACAACATTAAAGTTCCAGCAGTATATTGAACCGTGGGCATGGGGTACTTTTTATCCATGTGTGCGCCAAACCCATCTGGTGGGTTTGCTGCCAAAAAGCTCTTTTTTAGTTTCATCTGACCATAGAGGCCGGTCCTGTTTGAAGTTTCAGTCTTGTCTGACAACTGAGTATGCTGGAGAATATTTCTGGATGAGAGCAGAGGATTTTTCTTGAAATCCTCCAGAACAACTTTTTTTTAGGCTTTCTGAGACTCAAGANTCACCTCATTTCGCCTCACTCCTGACTGACAAGATGATGGCGGAAGATTTGGTTTCAAAGTGGAATGTAAAAGTGCCTATAAGCGAGTTTATCGTACTGTTTTGTTATTGTGCTTTTCATTAAGAATAATAATGAACCCACCATTCAAGCAATTGCCGCTAATTCGAAAGCAAAAGTAAAATGCGCACAAGCATTCATAATGGTGCATGTCCACTGGCACGGAGCGAGTGTTTTCAGTTCATTAAGTGAAAATGATTGCTCTGCTCTGCTCCAGTGGACACACACCATAAATGATTTAAAAGAAAGGTGGAAAAACAGGGAATGAAAGAGGGAATACGGTAATACAATATCACGGCAATGAACATGCACAATATCATTATCGTGGGCACTTCAAAAAACTGTGAATAATTATTTATTACGAATTATTCAGGTTTTTACAATGCATTTTAAGAATTTATTCTTAATTTATTCTTAAAATGCATTACACAACACGGCTGTATGCAGCTTCAAAGAGGCACGCGCACTGATGTAAACAAGCCCAACATGCATGGGGAAGCATGGCAGAATGAGAAGGTAACCCCATAAACAAAGCAGCTGCGCTCTGGGCTGCGTTCAGCCCCGACAAAATGTTGCAAAACTTTTTTTTAAACGGAAACGGTGGTGAGCTGTTCTGATGATGCAAGAGTTGCAACTATGGCAGCTGAGAAGGCCATTCTTTGTGTTCTTTTTGAAGAATTTTCGGAGCCTGATGAAATCGGTATAAATATGTGTTTAATACAGAAAAATACACTCAATGTTACATTCACTGCCCTTGCCGTCCTGAATAAAAGAGAACATCCCAATCGAGTGAAGGGATTTGTGGAAACTTCTAATTATTGTGATCCAGCATTTGCCTCGCATTTCAGAATGAAAAGACAAACATTTCAGGTGAAGGATAATCCACTTCTTACCTCCGACACTGTGTTATGATCTATAAGACCTTTTTATTTTTATTGTGAGTATTAGGCTTATCATAATTAATGATCACTATTGTTGTGCTATGATATTGTAATAAAAATAGTATTTGTACGTTACATTAATCAGTGTCTAGCACACCTTCCTAAGGAAAGGATATGGACCAGAAGACATTGAAATTACTAAATGATATTTAGACAGACTTAAAGAAGTTCCAGATCTATACATGTTGCTGCTGATTGTGCTGACATTTTTGACACACCCCCCAAACAAAAGAAAACGTATCTCAAACCCGTTACACACCGTTTACAGGAAACGTCGTCATTTTTATATAAAAATGTCGTTATTTTTATATTTTAATCTGTACTGCAACATGCCCTAGATATTGAATGAAAATGTTTTTCTTTATTATTCTTCAGTAACACTTTACAATAATGCTTCATTACTTAATTCATTAGTTAACATACAGTGGTGCTCAGGATTATTGGCACCCTTGGTAAATATGATTAAAGATGACAATAAAAATAATTTTGCATTGTTTATTCTTTTGATCTTTAATTCATAAAATTAGCAAAAATCTAATCTTTCATTGAAGGAAAAGAATTGAAAGTGGGGGGGGAATCACATTATTAAATAAATATTTTTCTCAAAACACGTTGGCCACAATTATTGGCACCCTTTTGTTAAATACTTTTTGCAACCTCTTTTTGCCAAGATAACAGCTCTGAGTCTTTACCTACAATGCCTGATGAGTTCGGAGAACACCTGACAAGAGATCAGAGACCGTTCCTTCATGCAGAATCTCTCCAGATCCTTCAGATTCCCAGCTCCATGTTGGTGCTTCATCTCTTCAGTTCACTCCACTCATTTTCTTTAGGGTTCAGGTCGGGGGACTGGGACGGCCATGGCAGAAACTTCATTTTGTGCTCAGTGACACATTTTTGTGTTGGTTTTGATGTTTGTTTTGGATCATTGTCCTGATGGAAGATCCAACCACGGCCCATTATTGGATTTCTAGCAGAAGAAGTCAGGTTTAGATTTTTTATCTGTTGGTATTTGATAGAATCCATGATGCCATGTATCTGAACAAGATGTCCAGGACCTCCAGCAGAAAAATAGGCCCACAACATTAAAGTTCCAGCAGTATATTTAACTGTGGTCATGGGGTACTTTTTATCCATGTGTGCACCAAACCCATCTGGTGGGTTTGCTGCCAAAAAGCTCTTTTTTAGTTTCATCTGACCATAGAGGCCGGTCCCGTTTGAAGTTTCAGTCTTGTCTGACAACTGAGTATGCTGGAGAATATTTCTGGATGAGAGCAGAGGATTTTTCTTGAAATCCTCCAGAACAACTTTTTTTTAGGCTTTCTGAGACTCAAGACTCAAATAACCTCTGCAATTCTCCAGCTGTGATCCTTGGAGAGTCTTTGGCCACTCAAACTCTCCTCCTCATCGTGCATTAGGACGATTTAGACACACGTCCTCCCAGGCAGATTTGTAACATCTTTAGTTGATTGGAACTTCTTAATTATTGCCCTGGTAGTGGAAATGGGGATTTTCAATGCTTTAGCTATTTTCTTACACCCACTTTCTATTTTGTGAAGCTCAACAATCTTTTACTGCACATCAGAACTATATTCTTTGGTTTTACTCATTGTGATGAATGATTACAGGAATTTGGCCTTTGTGTTTCCTCATGTTTATACTCCTGTGGTACAGGAAGTCATGACTGGACAATTTCATGTTCATGATCACACTGGTGTGCTAAAAAATGTAAATATGAATGGGAATATACTTCAGAGATATTTTACTCATACAAAATTCTAGGGGTGCTAATAATTGTGGCCAACGTGTTTTGGAGAAAAACATTTATTTCATAATGTGATTTTCCCCCACTTTCAATTCTTTTCCTGAAATGTTAGATTTTTGCTCATTTTATGAATTAAAGATCAAAAGGCTAAACAATGCAGATTTATTTTTATAGTCATCTTTGATCATATTTGCCAAGGGTGCCAATAATCCTGAGCACCACTGTAAACTGACAATGGAAATTACTTCTATAGCATTTATTAATCTTAGTTAATTTCAACATGTAATAATTATTAAAATCAAAAGTTGTAACTGTATTATTTAAAGGCACAATATGCAGGATTTTGGGTTAAAATATCCAAAATCCACTAGAACATTGTGATATATTTTGTTGATTTACATTATCCTAAATGTTTCCAAGATGGAGAAAACTTTATTCATGTGGGCAGACAGCTACATATAGAGTAAAAAAAATCATGTACTAAATAGGCCTAATTAAAGCATTCATTGATAATCTACAGTATTTATCATTCAGGATCACAAACTTTCACTTTATGGAAATATAAATGAGAAAACAAATCAGATTATATTTGAAACAGTAATAGATTGTAAAGGCAGATGCAGTTGTTGTGATCAGAACATCATTAGTGAGAAACTGAATCAGAGTTTGATCATTGTTCTGATCTGAAACACGTGTACGTCTCCTCCGTCACCTCAGATTCCTGTCACACAAACACAAACACAAAAGGAGAAAAATAAACTTGATGTTACAGATGCAAAACCTCATTCATGAAATATAATACAGACAGAAATTCATCATGACGATTGATAATGAACTGGACTTGAACATCATTATTAATATCAAATGAGCAGATTATGGGATTATGGGATATAAATCAGGGAGTATTATGACAGAGATCAGCTCAATAAATACACAAATTTAGCAAGATTACACTGTGAGAGAAGAAAAACAAAAATGACCAAATGAAAGACTAAATATAAACAATAATGTGTAAAGAAAGTGCTTCAATAATCGCAAGAGTGGTATTGTTTAATAAATATCTGTGTAAAAACACTTTATTATTGTGAAGCTGGCAGCAAAAATGACACTGTAATCGTGACTCACCAGAGACAGAAACACTGAATCTGTATCTGATCTCTCTGTTTCCTTCGATGGTCACTTCATACAGTCCAGAGTCTGTGGTTCTGGTGTTTGTGATGTTCAGAGATCCAGTCTGATGATCCAGATTCAGTCTGTCTCTGAAACTCCCATCAGGACCATTATATAGAAAGATCTCACGGAGCTTTCTATTGAGTTTAGCTATGAGTGATTTGTTCGGTCCAAACGTCCACAGGATCAGATCATCTGTCTGTATTTCAGTAAGATCAGTGTTTAGAGAGACTGAATCTCCCTCCTTCACTGACACTTTCACTTGATCTGAATCACCAAACACACAAACAGAACAAGATTGAGACTTTTAAGTAACTAAAGTCAACAGTCTGAAATTTAAAATGAATAATATCTGCACAACAAAACAGACATTTAATTAATAATTGCATCTTTATGGTGATTTTGAATGAATCTCTGAATGAAGCCTTGTTTACTGAAATCATGTGGCGATTTCATTCACGCTCCAAATCTCCAGTTTAAAATAAATGATTCACATTTCAAAGCTTGTTTCAAAATCACAGTCACTGCTGGAAGGATTTTGCTCTTAAAATGGCCGACTCTCTTATCAGTGCTCTAAAGTTTGAGATGCACCGTGTATTTATATCTTCAGCATCATCATCCTGGGCGAACAAACACGATCAGACAAAACAATGCTGTCTTCCCGTGTGCTTCATCATACATGACAAGACACTGTGTAGAGGATTCTTCATGCAATGATCTGTCATTTTAAACTAGAAAATGATTCAACAGTTCTTGAAGTACAGGATAAATAATCTCTACCCACCACTGACAGAAACTCTGAATGTCTTTGGTGAGTTTACTCCAATTATCTGTAGTTTATAAACTCCAGTATGTTCAGTTCTGATGTTTGTGATGGTCAGAGATCCAGTTTTTTTGTCCATCTTCAGTCTGTCTCTGAATCTCCCATCAAGAACATCATCATGAACAGCGGTTCCGTCGTCCATTTCATTGACTACAGCTAATAAAATGTCTTCATCTCCAAACTTCCACTGCAATCACATCTAATTCCATCATATAAGTAAAATCAGTGTTTAGAGTGATTGAATCTCCCTCCTTCGCTGATATTTCAACTGTACACTCTAAAAAATGCTGGGTTAAAAACAACCCAAGTTGGGTTGAAAATGGACAAACCCAGCGATTGGGTTGTTTTGACCCAGCAGTTGGGTTAAATGTTTGCCCAACCTGCTGGGTAGTTTTATTTAACCCAACAATTGTTTACAAATTACTATATGTCTGGCTTAAAATGAACCCAAAATAGGTTGGAAATTAAAAATCAGACTCATAATTACTAGAGGCAACAATAATAATCAAAAAGATGAGCATTTATTAATAAGCAATTTAATAAATGTTTATTGTTTAAATATTATTCAAAAAAAGTATTAATAAATGTTTGTTTATTAAACATATTAATAAATGTTAATTTCCAACATATTTTGGGTTCATTTTAAGCAAGAAATACAGTAATTTTTAAACAATATTTGGATTAAATAAAACTACCCAGCAGGTTGGGCAAACATTTAACCCAGCCGCTGGGTTAAAACAACCCAATCGCTGGGTTTGTCCATTTTCAACCCAACTTGGGTTGTTTTTAACCCAGCATTTTTTAGAGTGTACCATCAAATAGAGAACAAACAGAAACTGTAGCAAAGAGAGACTTTTACATAACTTTGATTGTTTATGAAAGAAAATAATTTTATATTTTTAATAATAATAATAATAATAATAAACAATNATCATAAACAATCTATATCTGGTGATTAAAACATAAAAAACATGTTGAAACTGATATTTAACTCACCAAAGACAGTGATAAGAAATCTCTTGCTCACACTTTTGGACTTTAGCCTATAATATCCAGCATTTCCATGTCTGATGTTTGTGATGGTCAGAGATCCAGTTTGATTGTCCAGCTTCAGTCTGTCTCTGAATCTCTCATCAAATTCATCATCATCATAAACAGTGAATCTGTTGGCCGTTACATTGATTTCAGCTATTAAAGTGTTTCCAAACCTCCACTGAATCACATCATCATCCTTCATTTCAGTAAGATCAGAGTTTAGAGTCATTGAATCTCCCTCCTTCACATACTTCACTTCAACACCGAACACACCTGAAGAAGAGACAGATTAAAGAGAATTTGAGCTAATTAGATATAATTTGCCAGATTTAATCTCACAGAAAAATCACAGTTCAATTACAGTATTTCTAAAAGAGAATAACAGTGAATGTTGATCCTCTCTGACTAATTTAAGTTTATCACATGGTACTAGAACAGAAACAACTGAAGTCACAAAAACACATTTAAACTCACCATCTAGACGCCACAAACACAAACAGATCAAAACTAATCTGAGAAACATTTTCTTCATCGGCTCAGTAGCAACACTTAAAATGTCTGAAACACGACTGGACTGTGATATTTATCTGGTTGTGTGTGAATCCTCCCCTGACCTCTATAACAGTTTACTCGCAGACGTTCATCCTCTTTTACATCACGAAAATCAACAAGCTTTTGTTGATCCTAGACTTTCAAACTCAAAACCAGGGAAAAGCAAAGTTCAGGCGATCAGCAAACAGGTCTACTGAAGCTGTTTAAGTCAAAGTTTAGAGGAAATCAAGCAGAAATAAACAGGTTTGGTAATGTGTCTCTGTCCACACTAGTGCTTTTTAAGTGTTTTCCAAAAGTCTGAAAATGCTTAAATCATCTTTTGCATGTGTAAAACATAATAAAAGCTCACTAAGACTCTGGTAATAAGATGTATGCATGTATGGTCCAATACACAAATCATGTTTTGCTGTAGGATCTGTTTACTGACGCCATTCCTTCTAGTGTTTATTGCAAGCTTCTGTTGTTGGTTTCTTTCTTCATTTGCTCCTCTACTTCAACTAGCTTTAGTCTCTTTTCTAAATACGACATGCGTATCTTTACTTTAAAGGTGCTGTATGTAAGTGTTGGACTCTACTAAACAATTAAACCATAATATGTTTGCAGAAGGCTGGAAGTTAATGCTGGTTCTGATAGAAAGGTGTCAGAATACACAGTGCATCACAGTTTGTTGCGTATGGAGCTGCATAGACACAGACCAGTCAGGGTGCCCATGCTGACCCCTGTCCACCGCCGAAAGAGCCAACAGTGGACACGTGAACATCAGAACTGGACCACTAAGTGCCTGTAACACCTAATGTCCATTTGCCATATGTATTTGCTTGCCTTTTATCAATAAAGTTTTCTCACTCTTGAGGTTCAAGAACCTCTTCTTGATTTATTACATTTATGATGTCGCCCTCTGGGGGAATACTAGCTTTGTGAATTTTGACAATTCCTGCCCCATATAAAGATTTACATTGTTAAAAATGAAATATTTTTTGTTGAACAACAACAAAGCTGGAGAATCTCACGCAGCCAAAATGAGGATTGTCAGTAACGGTGTTCAGCCTTACATTGTTCAAACCGGAGTCGACACTGATGGAGAGACTCAGGAAGAAGTTACAACTTTTAGAATGAAACTGGATGTTTCTGAATGTTTAGTGGATACATTTATGTAGTTGCTGTGGAGTTGATTCAACTCATCGACTAGCATGTGGCATCATGTTAATCTTTTGTTCAAATCCAGCGTTGAATTGACCCTCGTTTGTGAAGCAGTCCGGTGTAAAATGACGGCATGATAACAACACTCTACTACAACAACTCTTCCTCTTCTCTAAAGCAGCCCAACATGGCCTCACCCCCTTTGTTGCGTGTTTTCTCGAGGGCGAGGTTTATGTAGTTTTAGGGTTTGTGATGTCACTAACGAAGAAGCTTGTTGTAGTCCCTACCCTACCCATCATAACTTTGCAGACGTTGTTTGTGCTCAAACAGCAACATTACACACTAAAATAAAAATGTGAAATAATAATCAACCAACCCTCTAAATCTCTAGTCTGAGTTGTCTCATCTGCAGATCAAGAACACCACCTAGTGTCTCACCCTGAATCAGCATGATTTCAGGAGTTATTTGCCCAGTATCTTGTGTCACTGACTCCACTAGTTCTGTCTGATTGGTTTTGATGTTCAGCTGGGGTGTTGTTTTCTCACTAAAGAATTTCTTCACAAATGTAGTATTTCTTTTATATTGTGTTTCTCTTGGATCTTCAATGGTCACAGATTTCCCCTTGTTGGACACAGTAGTGTACGAAACACAGCGGAATGGAGTTTGTTGGTATTTTCTTGTCTTACCAGAATCCAGGACACCACACTTTACTTCGAAGATTTAGTTTGGTGCCCATCATACCCAAATGTCTCTCATTAGTTAAATTTAAGAGTGACTGTAGTAACACAATGCGTTTCCCCCATAAGACTTACTGTCAAATCACATTTATTGGCAATATCAGCTTATGATTTGCATTCATAAAATCAGTCTGTATGACCTTTTATTCCTCTCTGCCGCTGATGCTTCTTCAGCCCTTGTTGTGACGGACCTGCTCAGATTCAGAAAGTTTTGCACTCTTCTGACATTACTGTGGGTGACGGTGGTTCAGTACCCGCTGACACCTGTGACTCACAAACCTTTTTGTGGCCCTGTCCTTTCCGGTGTTGTTTTGTTCCTATTACACCACATGACCATGAGCCTACTGTAATGCCTAATGAGAGCGACTGTGGCCAAACCTCATATATTCCTCAGCTTAATGTTCGTGACTCTCGCCTTTCATGAATGATTGCAGTGTTTGCATGTCTCATGTCTAAGCACATCCTTATTTCTACATTCACTTTGGCCACAATGACAAATGGGTTTTCCCAGGGAGTTACTCGGCTTACTGTCTTTATAATGTCCATTTTGATCAGTTCAATCCCGCAAATAACTGTAAACTCTTAAAAAAGCTTTTGTGCTGCGTTTTCCAATTCCTACCTTGCACCGGAAAAATCCTTTTACTGGGAGGGATTCACTTGATGAGTATGCTTAGTTTGTTTTTTGTTTTTAATGAATTTTATCTTCTTTTCTTTCAGCATTGAGTCAACTGACTGAATCCCCCAACTGAGAGCGTTATTTTCTCCATCAACAACTGACCAAGGTGGAGTCAGAGGGACGATGGAGCCAAGTGGAGCCGGGGGAGATAGGAACCAAGGTGGAGCTGAATGGTCGATGAGCCGGGGTGAAGTGATGGGCTCAGTGGCCGGAGGTGGAGCCAGGGGATCCTCTTGACTACCCATCATGCGCTGGGGCATGAATAATTTTGTTTTTTTCAAGGTTTTCCAGCTGCATTTACAGATTTACAATTGCTTCTGTTGTTAGGTTTAGTAAATTGCCATCTTGTGGCATCTGGATGCATTTTCTACTCAAAATAACACATTCATACTTAAAAACATCCATTAAATCTTATGGCTGGTGTCTAACTATGATCTATTTTATAGCTTTAATGTTTCTAAGTAAAGAATATGCTTTAAAAACACGGCTTATTTCAGTGTTGGCTTGTTTCAGTGTTCACAGACTGTATAAACACTCCCTCGACACATTGAACTGAAAATAAGATTGATGTTTAGATTTGTTCATATTTCTGTTTAATCTCTCATGTTTCTCCATCTCGTTTGCCTGTTCCTTTCATCAGCATACACAATGTTCATCATCATCATCATCATATTGTTCATTGGTATGTTCAGCTGTGAATGTGAGTCATGTGACTCTCTCCTGGTACAAAGAAACAGTTGAGTGACTGCTGTTCATATGTGGCCTATAAAGAAAGTGGAAAGACCAGCTGTCATTTGCTATCTACCCATAGTTGTCCAGCACGAGCATGTTTACTGTTTTTCTGTTAAAAACAGAAAATCCTTGGTAGAACTAAAACTGAGTCGCTGGTTCTGCTTTGCCCTTATTATCCCAACCACAGCACTCCTTAATTCTGTTCCCCTTTCTCTTTTACATTCTGTCAAATCTAGTATTAAAGTCTTTTGAAAGAGTTTGTTCAAATGGAAAATTTTGTTATGTCATTTATGTCAAATTGTGCCAACTTATATGATTTTACTGAAACTGTGATTTTATTGGTCAAAGATACACTGTAAAAAAAAAAAAGTTTCTTTAACTTTTTGAGTTACCTTTTTACATTGACTCAGTTAAGTTGTAGAATTTTAAATAATGTTAAGAATTTCAACAAAGTTTAGTTGGAATAAATTTACGGCTGTTTTAATTAAGTAATTAAAACTAAAACTTAAACAAGTCAGTGGAAATTAGTACCTCAAAAAGTTAAGTGAACAAAAAACATTTTACAGGGAATATTTGTACAGAAAACTTAAAAAAAGTAAGTTCACCTTACTTTTATCAAATTAGTCAAACTAAACTTTATAAGTTCAAACAACATTAAATGTGTTTTGTTTTGCAAGTTAAGCATATTTAAAGGAAATACAACGTAACTGAGTCAGTGCAAAAAGATAACTCAAAAAGTTAAGTTGAGTGAATGAATGATTTTTTTTTTAACAGTGTAGTGGCTCTAAAACATACTTGGACACTTACAATGATAAAAACACTTAAAATATAAAAGTTTCACTTGATTAGTTAAAATACCAAACCAAATTATCAGTGAACAAATGATTAACAAGATTTTCTCACAATTAACATTTCTGATAATTTTTTTTTTGCACTTTCTTTCAACAACAATCTAGTCACAAGATAAATAATAATAATAATAATAAACTTTATTTTATATAGCGCCTTTAAAAGTAGCATCTCAAAGCACTTTACATAAAAAATGAAATTAAAAAGATACACATAACAGTGCAGGCAGTAAAAACTAATCAAACAAAAAATACAAAAAATAAAATAAAATAGAAAGGCAATATAATAACAAACAAAGTAATCACATGAATCACATAAAGGCTATCCTAAAATAGTATGTTTTAAGGGACGATTTAAAAACACTAATTCTGCATTCCTAATCTCAGAGGGCAGGGAATTCCACAACTTAGGAGCCAAAGAAGAGAAAGCCCGATCACCCATAGATTTTAGCCGTGTTGTTTGGACAGTTAAAAGACCAGCTTCAGAAGAGCGTAGAACACGTGTAGGAGTGTAGGGGGTTAAAAGCTCACACAAATATTGAGGGGCCAAATTATTCAAGGCCTTTTAAGTGAGCATGAGAATTTTAAAATCAATACGAAAACTAACAGGAAGCCAGTGCAATTTTTCCAGGATAGGTGTGATGTGCTCCCTTGCACTGGTCCTAGTCAGAATTCTAGCAGCTGAATTTTGTACCAACTGTAATTTACTTAGGGTAGCTTTAGAAACTCCAGCCAGCAATGCATTACAATAATCAATGCGTGAAAAAACAAAAGTGTTGATTAACTTTTCAGCCACAGAGAAAGTCAACATGGGACGTAATTTGGCAATGTTTCTGAGATGAAAAAATGATGCTTTGACTGTGTTACGAACATGATGGACAAATGTTAAATTGGCGTCAAATATCACCCCCAGATTTTTTAGTTTAGTTTGGAATTGTAAAGCAGAGCCATCCACACTTAAGGTTATGGACTCTGCTTTACGCAACTGATGAGGTGAACCAATGAGCATCACTTCAGTCTTGTCACTGTTTAGACAAAGACAATTTTCAGACATCCATTTTTTTATCTCAGTAAAACATTGAGAAAGAAGAGACACAGGCATATTGACACCAGGTTTTGAATGTATATAGATCTGAGTGTCATCAGCATAAAAGTGAAAGTTAAGGCCAAGAGTTCTTAAAAGTTGGCCAAATGGAAAAATGTAAATACTAAAAAGTAAAGGGCCCAAAACTGATCCCTGGGGAACACCACAGTGCACCACACCGATCTCAGACTTGCAATCACCCATCACAACAAACTGCTTGAGATCAGAGAGGTAGGACTTAAACCACTGTAATGCAGAAACAGAAACTCCAAAGATAGTCTCTAAACGGGTGATTAAAATGGAGTGATCTATAGTGTCAAAAGCGGCACTAAGATCAAGAAGAATCAGTATATACAGATGGCCAGAATCAGAAGCCATTAACAAGTCATTAGTGACCTTAACTAACGCTGTTTCAGTGCTGTGGAGTTTACGGAATCCAGACTGAAGTGGCTCAAAAAGATCATTAGAGGAAAGATGAGAAAGCAGTTGAGAAGCCACTGTTTGTTCCAAAATTTTGGTGAGGAAAGGAAGATTGGAGATGGGACGAAAATTATTCAGATTATTAAAGTCCATGTTGTTAGTTTTTGGTACAGGGGTGACAGCAGCAGTTTTAAGTGCTGCTGGCACAACACCGGTGCACAGAGAGTTATTGATAATTCTCAAAACAACAGGAGAGAGGGAATCAAAACATGATTTAAAAAGACAAGATGGTATCGGATCAGCTCTGGAAGTTGAGGCTTTCAGTTTTGAAACCATATTACATAGAGACTGGGAGTCATGAATAGCAAAGTTAGAGAGATAAATACCAGAAAATGCAGAAATATTTAAGGAGGAGGCAGCAGAAGTATGAGTGGAAACAATGTGGTTTCGTATATTATGAATTTTGGTGCTAAAAAACTCCCAAAACATATTACAACGGTGAGTTGAAGCAGGAACATTAGAGAGGCTGTGATTTTTAAGCAGCTTGTTGATTGAGTGAAACAGTTGTTTAGGGTCTCTCTGATTGCTGACAATTATGAGAAAAATAAACAGATCTAGCTGACACAATTTCAGCCTTATATTCGAATAAGCTGTCTTTCCAGGCCTGGTGATGAACAGTTAAACCTGATATGCACCATCTACGCTCCATTTTGCGACACAAAGCCTTCATTGCACGCAGATCATCATTGTACCAAGGAGCAGAGCGTGCAAAAGAAACAGATCGTGATTTCAAAGGAGCCAGCGTGTCCAGGCCAGACAAGAGAACAGAATTCAGCACAGAAACATTATCATCCAGATCATCAGATAGAGAATCACAACTTATAGAAAACTCATTTTTACTAAGTCACATACACCAGAAACAGCATGTAATGAGTACGAGTCCAATCAGTCCCGCAAACATGAAGGACAAAACTAAAAAGAAAAAGAGAAACATTATTTAGATTACACGAATGAATACTTTAAAGTGTACAGAAGCATTGCTGATATATCAATTTTCTTGTAGCCTTTAAATGTAGTAACATTGTGCATTGATGTATATCATAATATTTACTTACCCATTTTTACGATATCATGTATTGGAAGGGTTTCCCATGGTTTTTTCTTGGAAGGTCCTGGCTTTTCTGAAATAATGCAACAGTGAACTTAATTTACCAAAGTTAAGGAGCTAAAAAAATAAACAAATAAAATAAACTTGTAATATTCAAATGCTTGTAACAGTGTGACTTATGCTGGGTTCAGACTACACCATTTTGGCCTGATTTTGGCACAATCCGTTTGACGTATGTAGGGTGTCGTGAGGATTCGTAAACAACAATTGGTGTCGATATGGAAGAATCGATCATTTTATCTTGCATAGTGTTTCGTAGTGGACAACAACTGATGCTGTGTCTGTGGCAACAGATTTGTTGCTGGGCGATTGAAAGAAGTCTCAAAGAAGTTGGGGCAGTTGCTAAATCTAGCGACAAAATTGTTAAATTGACAGCACTGTTTACATTCAAACCACTTGTCAGCCTTATTGATGACATCACAGACGTCGTTAAAGTTGCCAATTGATGATTGGTCGGGAAGCAACGTGTACTCTCACATAACACAACAAGGAAAAGTGACTGATGGCTTGGTCCAGAATTAAGCACCATTTACCATAGTTCATTTACCGTGTATAATCGCTGAGCTTTAGGAAGCATACGGAGCTGAATCAGTTATGGTAATGGACATTTGTTTCCGACTTGTGCTGTACAAGGTCGACCAATTACAACAAACTGGGCCGTCTGGCCAATCAGAGCAGAGCAGGCTCTCGGAAAGGAGAGATTTAGAGAGATTCATTATTCCGACGAGTCGTTTGAGAATTACTGAACAATGTGGTGATATGCAATGTATATTATGACAAAATGAAAGTGTTTTGACCTTGGATGCATGTAAACCTGTTGTAGGAGACATCCAAAACAAAACTAGGAACTCAAATACCATAATAGGGGCACTTTAACTGAGGCATTTGAAATAATGACCACATATAACAACCATGCCTGACAGCAACATAGTGTCGGTCCAGATCTGGCCCACATCTGGTCCGCATGTAATCCACATGTACCAGATGTGGGCCGGATCTGGGCAACAGAATGTGGCCCGGATCCGGCCCACATCAGGTACATGTGGATTACATGCGGACCAGATGGAGCTGTCTATATAGACAGCTCCTGAAAAGATCAGAGTAACAATAGGTGTTTTTCTACTAAACAAACCCTTCAGTTCCTGGAACTAGTTCAAAGATCACATTGTCTTTTCCAGTAAATGATTTTATTACACACTGAACTAAAATGAACCCATAAAGAACAGAACAAAAACAGAAACCATTTTAGTAGAGGGAGCTGTAGTAGTATGTGGGTTGTACAGATGAGACAGGTTGATATGCACAGCTGATAGCCGAGTGTCACTGTACGTCACAACTGTTTTGAAATGTTTCCAAATGTTAGTGGTCGATCTCAGTGAAACTATGAATGACTGAATTACACATTTCAAAACACAGTTTAAAACATTTACTCACCATCACCTCTGACTTTGACCTGGAATCGCTTGTATACGGTTGCACTTTTTTTGATGATCTTCATATGATAAACTCCAGAGTGTGAGGATTTGGTGTTT
Organism: Anabarilius grahami; assembly: GCA_003731715.1. NCBI lineage: Eukaryota > Metazoa > Chordata > Actinopteri > Cypriniformes > Xenocyprididae > Anabarilius > Anabarilius grahami. Next base: position 46,230 of record RJVU01060391.1, read on the forward strand.
CTGATGATGAGAGATCCAGTATATCTGTCCAGCTCCAGACTGCTGCCAAATCTCCCATCATCATATGTTTCGAAGATATTGTTCTTTAAATGGATTTCAGCTAAGAGTGTGCGATGGTCTCCGAACATCCACAGTATGTTATCACCCCTCTTTATTTCAGTCTCACCACTAAGCAGAGCAACATCTTCTCCCTCTTCCACAGAAACTACTTTGACTTTATGTGGCTCAGCACCAAATGCATCTGGGGAACAAATACGAACAGTTTTAAAATTGTCAAGTTTAAAATTAGTTCACCCAAAATGAAAATTATCCTATGATTTACTCCTCAAATGTGTATATGACTTACAGCTTCTTGCAGCCAAACACAATTGGAGTTACATTAAAAAATATCCTTGCTCTTCCAAGCTTTATAATGGGAGGGAATGGGGCTCAAGATTTTGAATTTTGAATCCATCATAAAAGTAATCCACACGGCTCCAATGGGTTAATAAAGACCTTCTGAAGCAAAGCCATGGGTATTTGTAAGAATAACATCCATATATAAAACTTTATAAAATAATAACTGGCTTAGAAAAGCCAGTTTGGAAGTGGCAGGATATTTTTTTTTAATATCATTCCAACTGTGTTCATCTGAAAGAAGATCATTTTAATGCAAGTTCATTGAGATCCGGCTGGAGATCTGTATTTTCTCTTAAGGAGAGTGTCAGGTGTGCAGCAGGTGCTCGCTCACGGGCCTCCACCTGAGATTTCCCCGTCGCAATGCTGAGTGAGCTAAAACGAAACTGGTAGTAAGTGGAAACATTCTAAGCAATTTCAGGGAAATGGAATGCACTTGATCTAGATAAAAAAAAATGAGAATACCAGTTCTTTAGTTCACATGTGGGTTTCTGTAAGTTTCAACAAGTTCAATTTAAGACCTTTTAGTCCTTTTTTAAAGACCGTTACGGATGCAATTTGTGACCTATTTCACAAAATCTGACTTCCAGACATACCTGAAAAGTAAAATTATTTCAGCCAAGAACAGCAATTTATATGAAGTTTAGCAGTGACCAATAAGCTACCTGTTTCCGAATAAATAAAGCAGTAAACACAAGTCTATTTATTATTTATGAATATAATTATCGTCATAACGTTAAAAAAAATCTTGTTTTTGCACTATAATACCTGTAAAATTACATAACCTACAAAATAT
>RJVU01060391.1:47450-67863 GCA_003731715.1 Anabarilius grahami
AAAAAAAAAAAAAAAACACACTGAAGTGCAACCAATTTAATATCAATTTAAAATATAATAAATTAGAATTTAACAATCATATGTAGCCTAATTAGCAGCCTATTTTTTACTATTTTTCAGTAAAAATAGTAAAAACATAAGTTCAAACCGAAATTGTTCAAACAAATAGATGAAACTCACCATTCAAGAGTAGTAAAAACAGAACTATTTTGAAAGTGTTCTTCGTATCTCTGTACAGGTGTAAGTTTATTAAATAAGATCCCGATGTCATAAACTGCTCCATCATGTCCCCGTTTCATTCCCAGCAAACACATTTAAGTTGTGGCAACATCTATCTATGGCACGTTGCATTTCTTCTATGGCAACCTCGATGTCTTCGTGCCCACAACATTGTGACTACGCCTCTCTTTAGGTAGGTACTGTTGATTTTCGGTTTCTTTTTTCTGTTATAGTCGCATATATGAATAGAGTTTCCTAGAGACATATCAACAACATTTCAAGCCTTCTGTCGTGTCTGATCCAGTGTTAGTTTCGTTAACGAAAACTATGACGAAAAATGTTCGTTCGTTGACGACCTTTTTTTCCATGACTAAGACGAGACGATGAGAGACGACACCAATTTCATTTAACGATAACGTGACTAAAATTACACGTGCAATATAGTTGACGAATAAAGACGAGACTGAAATGTGGCTAAAAGACTAAACACTTTACCAAAATCACTCTTTTTAAATCCCTTGTTGTTTTTGTCGAATAAAGGAGACAACATTACTTGTCTTTACGAGCGGTCATGCTTATGGTTGCCAGATTTTAGAGGTGGGCAGATCGATACTAATATCGATAATATCGATACCAACGTTGGTATCGGTATTGATCGATACCAACGTGAAAATATCGATACTTAAGTTTCAGTTTCTCTCGTTTTGCGACCTGGCCGTGTTTGTCAAAATGCTGCTTCTGTCACAGAGCAGAGCAAGCTCTCAAGAGTGCTGCTCGTGCTCGACACTGCTCTCGTCCCCCTCTCCTGTGTTGTACCGTCACGTGACTCACCACTAGCGCTACCACCAGCAGTCAGNACCTTTTAGTCCTTTTTTAAAGACCGTTACGGATGCAATTTGTGACCTATTTCACAAAATCTGACTTCCAGACATACCTGAAAAGTAAAATTATTTCAACCAAGAACAGCTATTTATATGAAGTTTAAATAACAGCACGTTTTTTTAGAGATGTTGAAAAAGCAGTGACCACTAAGCTATCTGTTTCTGAATAAATAAAGCAGTAAACACAAGTCTATTTATTATTTATGAATATAATTATCGTCATGACGTTAAAAAAAATCTTGTTTTTGCACTATAATAACTGTAAAATTACATCGCCTATAAAATGTAGTTAAGAAAAAAACACACTGAAGTGCAACCAATTTAATATCAATTTAAAATATAATAAATTAGAATTTAACAATCATATGTAGCCTAATTAGCAGCCTATTTTTTACTATTTTTCAGTAAAAATAGTAAAAACATAAGTTCAAACCGAAATTGTTCAAACAAATAGATGAAACTCACCATTCAAGAGTAGTAAAAACAGAACTATTTTGAAAGTGTTCTTCGTATCTCTGTACAGGTGTAAGTTTATTAAATAAGATCCCGATTTCATAAACTGCTCCATCATGTCTCCGTTTCATTCCCAGCAAACACATTTAGCTACGTTGTGGCAACATCTATCTATGGCACGTTGCATTTCTTCTATGGCAACGTCGATGTCTTCGTGCCCACAACATTGTGACTACGCCTCTCTATAGGTAGGTACTGTTGATTTTCGGTTTCTTTTTTCTGTTATAGTCGCCTATATGAATAGAGTTTCCTAGAGACATATCAACAACATTTCATGCCTTCTGTCGTGTCTGATCCAGTGTTAATTTCGTTAACGAAAACTATGACGAAAAATTTTCGTTGACGACCTTTTTTTCCATGACTAAGACGAGACGATGAGAGACGACACCAATTTCATTTAACGATAACGTGACTAAAACTACACGTGCAATATAGTTGACGAAAAAAGACGAGACTGAAATGTGGCTAAAAGACTAAACACTTTACCAAAATCACTCTTTAAATCCCTTTTTGTTTTTGTCGAATAAAGGAGACAACATTACAGACTGTCTTTACGAGCGGTCATGCTTATGGTTGCCAGATTACCCGAATTTAAACCCCCTTTCAGAGCTTCTCTGTTAAAAGAACACGTTTTAATTAACCTTTGCTATCTGGCAACCACGAGCCCTCTCTACACTGAGGAAGAAGCGCGGATGATCTGAAAACACAGACAAGTAAACTTAGTTCAGCGCTCTTCATTTGGGATTTTCTGCTTAAATTAAAGTGTCATTCAGTCGGTCTGTATTGCGCTGCTCGTTTACTGACTAAATCTGGGACCAAAGTGCAGGTTGATCCAGCAGTGGTTCTCAAACTGACTTTCATTTTATTCTACTCACCTAAAATAGCCTTACATGAAAACTGAACATGTATTTCTAGCAGGTAAAATGTCGTATATACACGACATTCAATCAAATTACCTCATCTTTCGAGGTCAAAACTGACTGCACCCACACAAGCCAGCATCGCTACATTAGTGCTGTTCTCGACAATATAACCTTTGTAAAAGTGGGGATTTAGTACTTACTAACATGAAGAACAAATATAGACACAGACTGCATGTAGATTTAAGAAAACTCTCTTCGATGCAAAAACATACCCTTCTGCGAGTTACTGTTTTAATGTTGATCATATTATACCAGCAAGAATATTGACCGAATATTGATTTTATACAACAGTTCAACAAACAAAAGGGTAATATTAAGTGATGTACATTTTAACAGTATTGTCAGTATTTTTGCTCTATTTTGCAACGAAAGCCACAGCAGAACTGCAGCACACAAGCTGTTTCGTGAACGAATCTGCGGCTTTGAACGAATCGTCAATGATTCAATGATCCATTCATAAATACAGCCGCTTGCTTTGATACTGAAAAAATGAATGACTCGATGATTCACTCATAAAAACAGTGACTTACCGCCACCTACTGGCGGTTTTNAAACATTACAAAAAAAAAAATAGCTATCAAAATTAAAGTTGGTAACTGTAGTTCGACTAAAAGTAATGACTAAGACTTGACAAAAATGTGATTACTTTTCGTCGACCTAAACTAGACTAAAATATTAAAGACTAAAATGACTAAAATGTGACTAAGACTAAGGAACATTTTCGTCTGAAGATAAAGACTAAGACTAAATAAAAAATGGCTGCCAAAATTAACACTGGTCTGATCCCCACATCGGACTGACCTAATAACCACAGGCTAATATTCTGACTGCTACTCACTGAAACATGAAGTTTTTAAACAGTTCAAGGAGATCTGAGAAAGTATGGCTGATGTATGCGATTATTCCACCACAGGGAGTCACTAAACTATCAGCCACAGCTGTACTGCAGTGTGTGTGTAACACCTGCTGAAGCTCGTTCATCTGGATCAGAACAAAATACATCTTTAATTGATTCAAGTGTATGTTCTATTTTACTAAATAGCATTTGCTGAATTTAAATAGGGTATTTAAATAGTCAGCTGATAAACAGTACCAGTTTCTACCGGCAGGTGGGAATGTTGTCAGATGGCAAGTTTAAAAAACGCCACTGAATCGTCATCATTCATTCATTCATTCATTCATTATTAGAAGAGCTGTTGAGTTCCGCGAAGTTCCAACTACTAACAGGGCTGGGCATTGACACAATTTTCACAATTCGATTCGATTTCTATTCGATATCGATTATTTTTGATGTAGTATATCAGTTACAGTTACAAATTTTCTAGAGAAAAAAACAAGTAATGCTGTAAACTTCACATGAGAGTCAGCTGGTACCTACTTTATTATATTATTGAAGGTTAAAATTAACTTATATACAAACACTTAAAGGGGCAATATGTAATATTTTTGCAGTAAATTATCCAAAAACCACTAGGCCAGTGTTATATATTTTGTTCAGTTGAGTACTTACAATATCCCAAATGTTTCCAACTATTTAAATCGTGAGAAAATTGCAATTTTAACCAAGGCTCCGGGACGTGTGAGGAGTCGCCTGTCAATGGCGTCCCACACAGCAGGAGACTCCAAGGCGGATCCGCATTCAAGTCGCCAAACCCGCGTGACTGTCACATTCGTTTTGGCGCCGCCCAGAGGATCAGCTCTGCCTCCGGGCGACGCCGTAAATTCTACTGTCAATCAGCGGCTTCTGAGAGGACTAATGTCAGATCCGCAGACGCGCACGCGCCTTTACTGTAACGGTTGTATCAATTTGCGGGTCCCAAACGGACCCGCCGCGGAGGTAAGGTTTAAATCACGGATGCGGAGCGGATGCAGCGCGGAGCCATGGCGGGTCCGCGATCTGCCTTCGTTGTGGATCCGTCACTGCGCACAAGTGGACGCCGATACGGGTCCATTTCGCAGATACGTTCCGGAAGCCGCGATACCTCTGCGGCCGATCCGCCGCAAAGTCCTTTTGCTGTGTGGGGTCATACCCGCGTTACCCTCGGTTTCTGGTTTTATTTTGTAGAAACCATGGAAAAGAAACCACCAAAGAAGCTTTAATATTTACATGTTTTAATAGACAAGGGAACAACTGTTTGGTTACATTTATAGACAGAAAAATAATTATTGTTATATAGCTCAACACGTTTAGTCTTATTGTTTAAATCAATTTTCTTGGTTTTTTGCGAGTACCATGCCTTACCATGCCTCAGAGAAAAACACTTTTTTGTGAAGTAGCTAACATGTAGCTTTATTTTTACTAAAAGTAATACAGAATTTTCTCCATCATACAATATGTTTTAAAATGAATTGCATGCCATTTATCAACACAAGCCATCCAGCATTTAATATGATAAACAGAGCTGTGTTACCTCATACTCATGACTGGAAAAGCGGAAGCGGCGCCGGCGACTGTGTCATAATAAAAGTCCCGCTGCTCATGAGGCGTGTGTTGATCAATCGCTCCAGCTCCTCGTTCAGCTCCGGTCCTGCTCTGCTTCATACTACAGTAACGTTAATAATCTCATCCATGAACATGATTTCTTCCCAAGTCCTATCCCGATTCTTTTCCACCGGCTGTGAGGTAAAGACCACATATCCCAAGATTCCGTGCTCCAGCTTGGCGTCATCAAGCTACGCCTTTGTTTTGAATAGGCCTCTAGAGGACAGAAATCTTACATATTGCACCTTTAAATTATACTCAGTGATGTTTTATTATAATAAATAAAGTTTAAAATTACATAATCATATTTCTTATCCAATTCGGGTTTTTTTTTAAATATAAACATTTAAATCGTGGCTGCCGTAACTGATTTATTCAAACATGCATTAAATATTGAAGAACATTAAAAATTATAATGAATATGTAACGGTGCATATATTTATCAGAATGCTGCTCTCTATCCGCTTGTTAAGTCGTGACGTAAGGAACGCCGTTTCTGGGTCCAAGCCTCAACTTGTTTCACTTGNAATAAAGTTTAAAATTACATAATCATATTTCTTATCCAATTCTGGGTTTTTTTTAAAAATATAAACATTTAAATCGTGGCTGCCATAACTGATTTATTCAAACATGCATTAAATATTGAAGAACATTAAAAATTATAATGAATATGTAACGGTGCATATATTTATCAGAATGCTGCTCTCTATCCGCTTGTTAAGTCGTGACGTAAGGAACGCCGTTTCTGGGTCCAAGCCTCAACTTGTTTCACTTGAGAATGCCATCGACGACCGTTTATGAGCTCTATTTATTAATATTAAACATCAAACATTTTTAAAAGTTCAACATTTTAAATACTTACAGTCTACACAACATTCTACATGCTCACAGTGTCAGAGACATTAATATTTTAACGATTTATAAAAGATGAATCACTGTCTGGCCATCTGGAATTTTGGTATGGAGATAAAGGTTATGATTATATATTTTTTGTAGCATTACTCCAAATTGTATGTGTATATTAGCACCGTTTGTTGTTTTGCTTGTGGTATGAGATGACGTCAGACTTAACCGAATAGAGTCTTCATTTTCTAGCTGACTAATGAGTTTATGGTCACTGAATATGTTTTTCTGAGGTAAATGTGATGTTACGTGACAAGCTGTTTTATTGACGTCTTTCGATTACACGAGACATGATACAGATTTCAGTAAGTTGTACTGTATATTTTAACATACCTTTAGATGTTCATTCATGTTTATTTTGCGCTGTAACTGTATTAAAGCGGAGGACAGGATGTTCACAATCGCTCAGTCCAGATGTAGTACATTCACCCTGTTGTCACGGTCACGTGACCCACCAGCATCAGTTGCGTTGCTTCACCTCCATTCACAAATCCTCTCCCGTGGTATGAACACTTCAGAGTCTCAATAGTAGTACTCACAGAGATGAACAATGGTCTGAAACTTTTTGAAACGGTTAAAGTCTTAATAAGAGCCAGAAGATTGTTGTGATGTAACTAAACGCCAACGTATTCAAGATTGTGTAAACTATAGGAGGGTCAAACTCTGCGGTAGGAGGATTCACACCTAAAAGTTATCAGCAGATAGTCTTTTTAGGTCAGACACTGAATGAGTGAAGACGATGCTTCAAATGCTTGTTTTCTTCTGTTTGAGCTGGTGCCGTCTGACTGGTAAGTTATAAAAGCATTATTATGGCTTAATATCTCAGCGTAACAAATTACTGTTAGTTTTCACTTGCTGTTTACCAGAAAATGTTAAAGTCCTGGAAAAAGTCCTGAACATGTAAATGTCAGGGAAAATAATGGAAATTTCAACACTGAAACTCAGCAAGGGGCTCAGAAAGCACTTTTCAAAACGCTTTCTTTTTTTTAAAAACGTATTCCTTAATGTATTAATTTCAAAGATTGTTACTGAAGATACTACAAATAGCCATTTCTACTGCCAAATGCATTGGTAGTAATCATGAACAACAAAAGTAAAATATATTAATTAGTCAAAAAGCAACTGACATATAATAAAAAACTACAGGGGCTGATTTAGACAACTGGCCGTAATAAAGTGGTTTTAAGCTTCAGCGTTCCAGTAAATATTTACACCTATTGCACCAACTAAACTACACCGTGTTTCGAGAAAATACTCATTCAATTTAGAGAAAAAAGTCGAAATAAAAGGTTGAGAATAAACTCATTGAATTTTGAGAATGAAGTTGTTGTGTTTTGAGAAAAAAACTTATTCAATTTCAAGAAAAAGGTGGAAAAAAAAATGTCGAGAATAAACACGCATTCGCATGACAGAGTTGGATCACTTGGTCAAGCTATATTTTACGCTTTCTTTCAAAAACAAAGAAAAACTGTTAGCTTTAGCTAATTATAACCAAATAATAAGTAGGCCTAGCATACAAACTTTAAACAGAATAATTTTACAATTCTTTATTTCAACTTTTGCCATACTTTTGTGTGTATTTGTCCGTTCAAACTCAAGAAGAGTAGGCCTATTCGTGCCCTTTCTGTGAGCTCGCAATGGATGACGCTCCATATGCCTCACACCAGCCACTACAAAAAATGCTTTTCTTAGAGTTTTTGCCTTCTAGTCCAAATATCTAAAAATTCTTAAAGTCAAAATTAAGTGAGCGGAATAATCTACCAATGGGGTAAGCAAAATAATCTTATTTCAAACCGAAAACAAGATTATTTTGCTTGTTTAAAAAAAAAAAAAACACTTAATTTTGACTTATTTTTTCTGAAAACAAGACGATAATTTTTACTTGTCAAGAAAATGCTTCTTGATTTAAGAATTTTTAGATATTTGGACAAAGACGAAGCATTTTTTGCAGTGGACGTGCCGCGTTCTCATGTTCAAGGCAGCAGTGTAAAACAGAATCTGATCACAGGCAAACAGTTGACTTCAAAAATGAAGAAAGTGATGTTAATGTGTTTTACTGTAAATGTGCAAACAAAAAGGACACATTAAATACAAGAGAAATATTGAAAAATGTTTATAAATATATCTGTGTATATGTATATATATATATTGTAATAGAATGTTTTTTATAGGCTAATGCTTCTTATGGAGCGTTCATATTCTAGGCTCATCTGTTTTTCTGTACAAAGTATGCTTTATTAGTATGGTGTTTATTGACCTTGTCACTGTCTTAGTACATTAAGCCACATTAAGTGTTTTCATTATAATGGAGGAAAACGCTTAACCTACAGAATTAAATGCATATTACATATTGTGCTTTATTTGTATAGTGTTTACTGAGTTTGCTCTTTTAATTCCACTGTGTTAGTACATTAAGCCACGTTAAGCGTTTTAGAAGTCCCGTTTTCTTGCACAAATTTGACTTATTTTTTCTAAAAAGACCCATATGCTTGCAAATTCTTTTTAAAGTTTGTATGCTACTTATTATTCGGTTATAATTAGCTAAATTTAATATTTCATTGTTATTGAAAGAAAGCCTAAATAGCCTATAGCTTGACTGAGTGATCAACTCTGTCATGTCCTCTATCAATATGCAATGAACATGAGATTGATCGAATGCGTGTTTATTCTCAGCATGTTATTTTAACTTCTTTCTCAAAATTTAATGAGGTTTTTCTCAACATTGTATTTCGACTTTTTTTTTTTATAATGCAAATTTAATCTCAAGATTGTTTTTTTTTATTTATTGTTTTATTATTGCTTGGCCCTAACCCTCTTCCATACTAACATCCTAAGCATATAATTGGTTATTTATTTAAAGTTGGGAATTGTCCCAGCTTATTGAAAGTTCTTTGGAGGTATGTGCATACAATTTATTTCAAATTGTTGCCTAAGGGATATGTAAATATGTTTTAGCTAATATATTTTTTAAGTAAAGTCAATTAAATCATTTGCAAGCTAAATATCACTTGGAAATGTGAAATATTATTTCCATGCATACGGTCCCTCCGAGTAAGATGGTGCGCAGTAAAAACTGTTCTGCTAATAATTCCAGATAAGTTCATATTTAATATTTCCTACATGATTACAAACAGAAATGTCAGCACAGCAGTCTTAACATTTGCTATATATCAGTTATCCTGTGCAAATTAACCATAAATATTACAGTTCATGTCCACAATAACAATTAATTCACAATTAACTCACAGACAAGTAATTTTGTCCGAACAAGTCGTGATGTTTCACTTTACAACAACCTTAGACTAAGAGCAAGATTTAGTCTCAGATGTGTGACTCTTAAATATAAAGGTTGATGGATCCATGAACATGCATTGAACAAAAGTTTCTTTAGATTTTTTTAAAATGTTCTTAACACTAAGAAAAGTATGGTTATTTAAGAACTGATCACTGAAAGGTACTTCAGTGAACGGAAGATGTTTTTTTTCTATGGCATCACTGCAAAACAAATCTCCTTTTGGAACCTTTATTTCTAAGAGTTAAAATGCATTTTACATCCAGCCAAGTCTTACCACAGGGTGTACGTCCAGCTGGTCCACCCGGACCCTGGTTTGAAAATCAACAGTGGTCTGAATGTTCCTGTTCATGTTCTTCAGGTGTGTCTCCTGCTGAAACAAGTGAAATTCAGTCAGTGACAGAGGGAGATTCAGTCACTCTAAACACTGATCTTACTGAAGTAGATGATGATGATCTGATTCTGTGGAGGTTTGGAACTGAAAAAACTTTAATAGCAGAAATCAATGTACCGGACGACAGCATGACTGTATATGATGATGATCTTGATGGGAGATTCAGAGACAGACTGAAGCTGGACAATAAAACTGGATCTCTGACCATCACAAACATCACAATGAAACATGCTGGAGATTATGAACTAAAGATCAACAGTGTGAGAAAGAGTTTCAGTCTCACCGTCTACAGTGTTCTGCCTGTTCCTGTCATCAGCAGTAACTCTTCACAATGTTCTTCATCATCATCATCATGTTCACTGGTGTGTTCAGCTGTGAATGTGAGTCATGTGACTCTCTCCTGGTACAAAGGAAACAGTTTATTGTCCAGCATCAGTGTGTCTGATCTCAGCATCAGTCTCTCTCTACCTCTGGAGGTGGAATATCAGGATAAAAACACCTACAGCTGTGTGCTGAACAATCCCATCAGCAACCAGACTCAACATCTGGACATCACTCAACTCTGTCACACATGTTCAGGTACATATTGCCGATGATAGTAATATAATGCTGATATTTGATAGTGTTTGTCACACTAATGCCTCATTTTGTTCATTACAGATAAAGGTCTACCTTTACTGTACATAGTGCCGATCTCTGCTGGATCTCTGTTGATTGTTGCTGCAGTCGTGACGTGCCGCATCTGCAAGAAATGTAGAAAAACAGGTCAGGAGAGCAAGCCATTAATGTGTACCAATAATTATCATTTTAAGACAATAATGAAAATAATTTGAACACATCTGTGATTATTGTTAATGCAGGCGAGACACAGGAGGAAGATGGAACATATGCAGCATTGTGTAAACCAACGACACGAAAAACAGTAAGTAGTTGCAAGAGGCTGTTGCAGTCAGTCAGTGTGGTTGAAGTTTGCAGAATCAGACAGTGAACAGACGTTTGTGGTTTATAGACTCAACCGTTCAATGTATATGTAGCACATCAAAAGGAGTGTTTTTCCATCTTGCAGGGCTCCTTTGATTTAGCAGACCTAAAAATGTATTAATTTTAATTAAATGTACAAGATGTTAGCAGATATCTTAAACTCAGTTCCTGGACGGCCACAGCTCTGGGGTGTGTTTCCCAAAGTGAGCTATGGTCGCAAGTTCGGTCATTACCTATAGAGTTCAATGGGACTTACAACCATATACTAACAATGCTTTCGGGAAACACACTCCTGAAACACACCTGATCCAGCTAATCAAGCTCTTCAGGATTACTAAACTTCCAAGCAGGTGTTAGTTGGAGTTAAACTGTGCATGGCTGTGGCCTCCTGGAACTCAATTTATTACAACTTTTTTAAAAACAACAGTCATTGATAAAAGATTATACATTAAAGTGTTAGCTCATCGTTGGATACTGTGGCAGATTTGAAGTGAAAATACTCACAAATTAAAAGAGACCGCAGCGATCATTTAATTAAAAATGTTCAAATCTTAAAACTATGATAATTTTTGCTGTTTTTATGGTTTATCATTTGAGTGAACCGCTGTAGATTGCTTCCATTAATCAATGGAGTTGCATCATGATGCGTCTTTAGTTTACGGAGAGCCCATTTTTGCTTGTGATGTGATCTGTGGCCTCAATCTTTTGTTTAAAATCATATGTATTTTTTTAATAACCCATTTTTATATAATTAGATTGTCATTGGAAAGAAAGTAAGTGTGCTAAAGTGCGTACTGGAGTCTGTCGTCGAGCTGCAGCTCTGCGGTTCATCATTACTCAAATGCAGAAACAAGTGTCTTTGCTGTTGCTTTAGTGTGAAAGACAGTCATTCTCAGAGCAGAGGGTGTCATGACACAACTTCAGAACTCTGTTTGATGAGTTTCCTGCTAAAAAAGTCATGATTGATGTCATTTCCTCTCGCTGCTCTGTGTTAGCATCTGTTTTGGAGTGTGTAGTTTTTCAAAACAACAGATTAAGCTTTGCACAGAGAAACCTTAGTTGGACTGTTATTACTTTTCTGTTGCATCATGCACATTCCTAATTGAGTGCTTTTTATGTATTTTTCCTTGCAGAAATCAAAGATGAATGCTGTGTATGAAAATGTCCCTAAAAACCGGTGATGAAATACTCTCCCATATGCACACAAGTAGTTAATGTATTGTTTAAAATGTTGTTGGTCTGTCTTATTATCATTGAGTTGTGCACAAATAGCATCCAGAAACCTAACTAACATTTTCTAATATCTTACCATATGGAAATGTATCTAACTTTCATTATTAAACATTGATCCCTCCCTTCTGTTTCTTTTGCTTTTCAATTACTGTTCATTTATTATTATTTTTACAATATCACACAGACACTAATCTATTGTGGATATTGCAAGTGTTGCACAAGCACATCATTGCTCTCTAGTGTCCAAATCAGGAAAATGCATCTCTTGAAGAATAGCAGTACTTAATAGTCACCAAAGGACTGATATCACAGGGATAGTTCACCATAAAAAATTTAAATTCTGTCATCATTTAATCACCCTCAAGTTGTTCCAAACCTGGAAGCCTTTTGTTCATCATTTCTTCATATCCGAAGACTCAATCCCTTTATATGATGAATGAACAGATTGAATTTAGGCATTTCTTCACATATAAACATTCATCAGCGCACACAGATAGGGTTAATGGAAGCTCGAGCATGTTTTACTTGATGTGCGAAAACCAGTGAAATTTATTTTCATGTGCTACACAACACGTTTGAGCTTCTGCAAGAATCAATGTGGTTCTAAAAGAAGCTGTGAGCCTGGAAATTAGAGTGTGATGTAAAAAAAGAAGAAAAATTATTTAAAAAAAAAAAGAAAAGAACAAAGTATTTTCTACTCAAAAGTATTATATAAAATGTATGTTTTTTTTGCAGCCGTTTTCAATGCTGTTAGTATATTTATCACAAAAAAATGCCAGCAGGGTCAATACGAAGACGTTCAATTAAGATATTCAGATGAAATGGCCCCTTAAATAGGTCTATTAACAATTATTAAATGGCCCGATTTAGCATTTTCAGGCTTGAAACTAAAAGTCTAAAAACTAATGAATCAGACTGCATGCGTGTGTACATCCATCCTGTATAATACTCCTCTGTACAGAAGTGTGGTCTGATGTGTGTGGTGGACACATGAACACATGCTATTACTGGAAGTGTGTGGTTGTTAGTTTTTGAGTGTAGTTTTTGTCTGTATGAATAGCATGTGGTTAAAGGCCTTTCAAAACAATTCAGTTTTAGCTTATCTCAAGTTATTTCTGACAACAAAATTAAATGAACAGCTTTCAGCCATTGTCAGTGAATCATGTTTTATTGACATCTGTCACATGAATGTACAATTCTTTCAAGTTACTTGAGTCGCCAAGGTAAGAAAAACTTGAGTTGCTCATGCAAAGTAAAAAAGAAAAAGAAAAAAAGAAATAGGAGCTATTTTTTAAAGGCTTTTATGAAGAGTTTGGAACATTACAATACTTAAGCTCTAATTTTGTGTAAATGTTCCATTAAAAAAAGGCACTGCAATGACCTTTCTAAATCCTATTCTTCACAGCAGAAATATTGTGTTCAGTAGGCAGCCGATGAGGTCTTTGAACTCTCTGGGATCCAATAAACAGGAGAAATCTGAGAAAGAAATATTTGTACAATTAGAAGTCTTCCAATTATTTGGAAAAACACATGAAATGTAAAGTGGGATCAAACATACCTGCTGTTCTCCACGGCTCCTCAGGAACATGGAAGGACAGATCATACTGACCATGCAGAAAAAGTGAAGGCGATCATTTCAATCACACAGTGATAATGTTCTACAACACAAGCACATCAGGAAAACACAATATTTACAAGATAACACAAATAACACAGCAGAATGTGTTTTAGGAATTGAAACTGAAAAAGGAGATATATTATATAATATGAAATAGTTAATATTCACCTTGAAAGTCTCCACTTCCCTCCTCACATGAAACGCACAGACCTCACTGTAAAAATACTAAACATCTCACATGCTTACAAAAGGCAGCGTGTTACACTTTACAAAATTTTGTTGCAACAAAGTACAAAGGCGAACATTCAGTTTTGCACATTTCAATAACATTGAGTGACATTCAGTAGAAGTAGCAAACATCATTTGCATGTATAGCACCAGGAAAAGGCTTGTGAAGATGGCAGTAATAGTTAAGCCATGATGAATGATGCAAATAATAATAATAATAAATATATATACATATTATATATAAATAAAAATACATTACAAAAACACATGGCATTAACATTTGGCATGATGTTGCTACTTCTTTACAGCGTCTTTCAGTGCTGTTATTACAAGCTGTTTCCTGAGGATTTAGAGTTTCATCAAGGTCACAATGGTGATATGTCATGGATCAACTCCTGAACTGCCTTTCTTTGTAACAAACAAGCAATCAAGCAAGCAAAAGTGTGGACTGTGAAATGTTCAATTTCTCAAGTATTTCTATTAAAAACGTCAGTTTACAGTTGACTAATTGAACAAGTGAGGTTTGATGGTTAAATTAGTATTAAACACACCAGTATCCAAAAACTTTCAACAAGAATGCCCTAGCTAAAAAAAAAAAAAAAAAAAGGTTTTAAGAACATTTTGCTAGCATTGTCATTTAATTACAAAGATGTTATTTCTGAATGTTTTCGTAATATTCAAAACATAAAAAAAAAATAATAATACGTTTTTTACCCCTTGGCATTCTTGTAAAATTTGCCTAAAAATGGCTTATCCAAAGTAAATTGCATGCTGTTCTTGAACCATTTGGAATATATGCATAGTTTTGGTCTCTTTTGAAAGGCACCACAGGCGGTACAGTGGAATGTTAACAGATTAAACCATTTTCTCTTTACGCAAATGTTAAGGAAACAAGTAGTAACATTTATAGAGTAGCAAGCGAATCTCCAAGTAAAGCTGTTTCAGGAAAGAAAGAATAAATATTCATATAATATTAAAAATATTAAAAAAGGATTACATCTCGTGGTAGAGTATAAAAGCAATTGTTTGGCTGCTGGCGCCCTCTGCAGGCATTTGTTATAATACATAATGTTTATTGTTTATATTACATTGTTTTGTATTTTAACTGTTTTGATCAACCATTGATTACTTTGATTCTTTATTTGAACCAAATATTATTGCCTCATTGCTATTTTATATATATTTTAAGTCATTTTAAAGGCTATTGTTCGCTTAGGTCTATTTGTATTAACACAAAAAATTATCCGATTACTCATTAATCGTCAGAATGATGGACCAATTAATCGATTCCCAATGTAATTGTTAGTGACAGCCTTAGTTCACAGCCAGTTATAAATGAACGTAAACAAAACATTTGAGATGTCAAGATCACGTTGAAGTGCACCCAAATGATAACTGGATTGCAAACTGATCAATGGCTCAACTGGAGAGCAAAACCTTCCTGTAAACACCTCAGTCAATCTGAATGAGCTTGATCTGAATTCAAAGTCGGACTAAAAAAAAAAACTGAATTGCACATTTACTTAAGTTTTGTTTAGAGTATATGAAATGGACCCTTTTCCCATTTCACTGTTTGATGATCAGAAGAGAGTCATTTGTTTGTATTAAAATCACTTGCTTACAATTTTCTACAATTTAATGCCAAAGTAACAATGCAAAGTGAAGTGATACATATGTGCATTATTTTTTTTTTTAAATATGAATCTAAAAAAAACTTGGGCAGATTTACAATGTTAATAATGTCTGTGAAAGGGGTCCATGCACATATAAAATGAAAATATAAAACGACCTGCAAAGTTTAGGGCTCAAAATCTTGCAAAACTTGAAATTGGATTCATTCAGATTGACCGAAATGAGCACATGTAAACATAAAAATCCATGTCTCATAGTGTAAATGCCACTGCTAATGGCAATACTGGCAAAGATGGAGAGACAGTCGTGCACTGTTGCTGTCTGGTAGGGTTGGGCTGATAGATGATGCTATCGTCAATACTGACAGATATCACAATGTTGAACTGGCATTTTGATTCCACGTGATTCGAACTAAACCACTGATATTCAAATGGAAGACCGCATTCCGCATCCAGACTCCAGGATGTTTCCATCCAGACCATGAAACAGAACGGTAGCACCAGTTTGTTTCTAGTTGAAGTGAGCAGCGCATGAAAACAGCGGTGCAGATCACACCACAAGCACTCAGGATCGTTTGTGGTATAGATATTTCAGCGCTATATCCTCTAGTAGTTTTATCTAAAGCCCTTTCAGCTCCATGCGCATTCCTTCTCTCTCCAGACGTGCACCACATGTGCGTGTCCACTGGCATGGAGCAGAGCGAGAGTTTTTAATTTATTCCAATGAATTAAATCCCCCCGACCCTGATGTCATCATCTATTGCGATGTTTCACTGCAGACATTGTCTGATGCCCCTTTTTACAGACATCACCCAACCCTACTGTCAGCATCCTTTAACAGCTGAAATATCATGACTATTTCTCTCTGAGCAAAGAGAATTTCTTCTGATCTGCATCCACTCCCTATTTTTCTTCACTTCCCATTTCAGTGAAAATATCAAAAAAAAAAAAAAACTTTTACAGTTTTGTCTCAACATCAATGTGAGTGTCGTTGCGACCCGTCCCGTTTTGCACCACTGGAATCCCATTATGTTGAGAGAGCAGGCGTTCTTGTACATTCTAGTGAAAGAAAGAAAGAAAGAAAGAAAGAAAGAAAGAAAGAAAGAAAGAAAGAAAGAAAGAAAGAAAGAAAGACAAATGATCAGGATTGGCAATTCAGTCACAAAAACACAATTGTATTTTCCATCTGATGTTTGAAGAAAGTAAAACAGCACAAGATCAGTTCTGTCCCAGATCATTCAATTATTCTTGGCATTTCTGTGTAATGATTTCTGAATTAAACCACACATACTTTGCCACAGAAAACTCAAAAAGATAGTTCACAGTTCACACTTCAATCTGTAATAATTCAGTCAGGCAGACTCAGGCCCCATGTACACTAGTGCATTTTCATTTTAAAACGCATAACTGTTGCTATGGTTACACCTGTCATTTACACTACTCTGGCACTTTCAACCCTCAAAAAAGCTGTAGAGCCCATTTTAGTTTGAAAATACTGGGGTTGTATTTCAGTGTAAACGGACCAAAACTGAGACTTTTGAAACGACGGTGTGCTGCCCACGTTTGCTCTGCGTATCCATGACAACCGTGTTAACAATAACATGAAGACTGAACTACAATCATTGCTGGCTTTGTTGTCATTTTTAGCATCCATTGTGTATGAACTGTTTACACTTGTACATGCATACCCAGTGTGCATGAACGGTCATGTGACATGCGTTTTCAGTTGTGTAGAGTAGATGGAAATCATTTCTGAAATGTTGTGGAAATGTCAGTGTAGACAAGGAACATTTTCATTTTAAAACACCAATTTAAAACTGAAACGCACTAGTGTAAATGGGGCCTCAGGTGTTCATAGTATCTCACCTGATTTTCACCACGATTGTCACTGTTTCCATTTCCTGTTGTTCTCACTTTGGTCAATTAGAAAAAAAAAAAAATACTTTAACATTTTTAAAGATGATTTTTAGAGAATAAAATCAGTTGTATCATGTAATACTTGCCTTTATGTCGGCGATAGTAAATCACACCAACAACTGCTGCAGCCACAAGCAGAACAACAGCAGCAACAACAACAACAACAATTACAATAACACCAGCACTTATTCCTGCTGCAGCATCTGAAGACGGACCTGAATGTGGAACAGATAAACACACACAGTCATTATTACAAGAGATTGACTGATTATCAACTCCACCTATACTTCTGACTGACATTTACACCTTTCTACTTTCAGTGTGATATTGATAAATTGGCACCATCTGGTGTTGTAGGGCAGCTACATCAGCGGCTTTTTCAGGAAAACTGACTAATATGCATTTCTTGTTAAAGGATTAGTTCACTTCAGAATTAAAATCCTGATAATTTACTCACCCCCATGTCTTTCCTTCTTCAGTTGAAAAGAAATTAAGTTTTTTGAAGAAAATTATATGGATATTTATGGATACTATATGGAATTTTCTCCAAATAGTGGAGATCAACGGGGTTCAACAGGTTAAAGGTCCAAATGTCAGTTTCAGTGCAGTTTCAAAGGCCTCTACATGATCCCAAACAAGGAACTTTATACTTTAACTACAAATACTTGTCCTCCACTGCTAAAACTGCCTTTACACAAAAAAGGTAAAACAAAGATTTTTAAAGAAAAAGAGATGTGTTTTTCGCCTGCCTATGTCATGTGTGACCTTTCCAATGTGATTACGTAATGTGTGGCACATCGCAGTGCAAGATGAGCATTTATGGTTAAAAAGTATATAATTTTTAAAAAAATGGTTTCTCTAGATAAGACCCTTATTCCTCGTCTGGGATCATGTAGAATGCTTTGAAGCTGCACTGAAACTGAGATTTGGACCTTCAACCCGTTGAACCCCTGTGAAGTCCACTATATGGAGAAAAATCCTGGAATGTTTTCCTCAAAAACCTTAATTTCTTTTCAGCTGAAGAAAGAAAGACATGAACATCTTGGATGACATTGAGGTGAGTTAATTATCAGAAAATTTTAATTTTGAAGTGAACTAATCTTTTAATAACAACAGACATTAAAATTGTAAAACAAAAAGTCAAAATTGTCTGTGAATGTGAAGCAGAGATGATCAACAATGAAAACATTTACTGTGAGGATTTCAGTATCTCAGTGCACTAAATGGCTGATATTCACCAGTGACAGAATGAATGAATGAACTGAATGTCTTTATGATGCTGATGCTGCCACTGTTGATCAGTAGTGTATATTCTCCAGAGTCTGTGTTTGTGGTGTTCATGATGGTCAGAGATCCAGTCTGATGATCCAGCTTCAGTCTGTCTTTGAATCTTCCAACACACTGAACATCAGTACAGATCTGACTCTGATCTCCAGTGATTTCAGCGATGAGAATGTTATTAAAATACCACGTCATCACATCATTTAGGTGTTTTATTACACGAGTGTCGAAAGTAACAGATTCCCCCTCCTTCACTGACTTTCTCTTCACTTCATCTCGTTCAGCAGCAGGAACATCTGAAACACAAACCAACAGATGAGTAAAGGATCTTTTTTGGGGGAAAGATCATATAACATCTGAAAAGCAACATTTATTCACAATTTGTTGCTTATAAACACATTTTGCATCAAATCATCTGCATTTTGAATTCCTTGTGACCCAAACAGAAAAACAAAAACACCAAGTATGATGGATTACAACTAGGGGTGTGAGCCTGAATAGTCGATGATTCGATGCTTCAACAGGAGGAGCCTGATCTGATTCAACTACCAATCTCACAGTCGAATCTCCACAGAGGTGTTATGAGACGAGATATGGGGGTGCTCAATATCTGATTTACATAGACCTACAGGTTTTCTCCCATTAAGTTAATATAAAGCCTATTATGATAATGCTGTAAATAAAAATGTGGAAGTCTAGGATAAGAAAATCTAAAGTGTGGAACTGGATGCACTTTTAAATGGTAAAAGATGATCCAAAAAAGTAAGATGTAAGTTGTGCCAACAGCTCATGTCCTAGTACTCAACAACAAACACTGTGGCGCACTTCTGCCGGCCAACATTAACGAGCTGACTATTTGAAAAGACTCAAACGGACACAGGCAGATCGAGTGAAAGACAAAACATTTCTGCTGGTTCTAATTTGATTATTGGATGTTGCGAACATGTTTAGCTAAAAAGACAGCCACGTTTATTATCTCTGCAGTTAAAAAAAACTAAAGTTGACAATTCTGGCTATACTTTTGTTATTTTAAAAATTTCTTTAATTTTAATTTATGTATTGATCACTCAGGGTTAACTAATTTAACTATTTGTGGCTTGTGTTTTGAATATACGTTCCCCTGCACTTGGGCATTTTGCACACATTTGTTCTGCACCTTGTGACTTGATTCTGACTATATCGGGTTTTTACAAATATTTTTATTTATCACAACGGTATATTATGTTCTAATTCAATTCTGTAGATTAATTTGTAATTGTTTTTCAGTGTGGCCTTAGATTTTGTAGGTTTATTGATCCAAAATGTTTATATTCATGTTCTTCTATATCTTTGTGTGGTCTTCTGTACATCGTGGCTGTGAATGTTTATCCACGTTGCCTTTCATTTCAACTTAAAAAATATAACAAGTCTTTGTCAGTTTCGTCTGTCACTTGACAGGCAGTTTTGGTTGCTTTCTTAGAAAGTTGTTTCTCTGTGTTGTGTGTGAAAGAAAATAAAGGTGTCTTAAGGCCCTGGTATCTGCTCCGTGTTGTGCACAGTTGAGCGTGTGAGCCTTTCAATAAAAGCCTATACTCCTTTGGCTACTGACCAGAACAAAACTGACTGAGAAAACTAACAAGTCACCAAAGGAAAATCAAAATGCTTAAAATTTGGTTTAACTAAATTTATATTTAGGGCCAGATTTACTAAACGGGGCAAATTAGCATGAAAGCGCAATTCCACAAATACACCAATGAGAGTGGCAAGTTTTGTGTGGGATCTACTGCTGACGCACAAATTAAAGAACACAGACGCAGTCAAATCTTTTACATAATGACCAAAGCAATCTAACAAGAGCAGTGCAAATTAGCATTGGGACGCAAATAAGCAGAGCTGATGCCTGATGCTGGTGGTGTGGGTCGACACAGGCGCAACTCA
>RJVU01060391.1:82797-116702 GCA_003731715.1 Anabarilius grahami
CTCCCTTGTAACAAAGGAGTTTCACAATTTTAACTAACTAGCAGCAATTAAATATATATCCTCCGATACTTGCATTAGGCCTCTGCTTTTTGAAGAGCGTCTGGATATATTACCGCTGTAGGAAGTCCTGAGAATTCAGTCCGATGGTACTGAAGTTGCAATCGATGTTTTCTGTGTTGAATGAAGAAGCGATAACAATTTAACCACTTGCATGGTTAGTTTGAATCTTGTATTAGGGAAGAGTTCTTACACTCTTCTAGAGGAGCACATGGCTGGGGTTGAAGGTTTAGGATTACAGGCCTGGCAGGCCCTTAGGTCTTGGCCTAAAGAGGTCGCCCTGCAGGGTGTCAGTCTGTCCAAAGAAGCAAGAGAAAGAGGAGGAGAACTGTGCGCTGACTTTTAGCCTCTGGTGCTGGACATTCCCCCTCTGGGTCAGTGGACCAATGATACATGATGAGCTCTCGACAGGAAAGTTTACGATCCTTTGTGTTTCTAGCAGGGGATCTGCACATTAACTGGTTAAGTTGTTTTGAAGAAACTATTAAATATTCTTACGTCTACACTGGATGTGTGCAGTGTGTCTTAAATGACTGAACTAGATTGCTTCAACTTATCAGTAGGGTTACTGATAACGATCTTTAGATCTTGTTAGTCATCTTACTCCTGCTGAAGTGTGTCGTCGAGCTGCAGCTGCTCTGCGGTTCATCATTACTCTGAGCTCAAATGCAGCTTTTGCAGCCATGTGTTTCTTTGTAGTGCTGCAACAAGTATCTTTGCTGTGATTGTCTTTCACACAAAAGCAACAGCAAAGATACTTGTTTCAACACGTCTACAGAGATGTCAGTCATGACAAACCTTCAGAAATCTGATAACTGTTTAAAAAGTCATGTGATTATCTGAATTGATGTCATTTCATCTTTTTGCTCCATGTTAGCATCTGTAGTAGTTTTTAATAACAAAACCAAAAATTCTGTTATTGAGGTTAACAACAAGGTTGTTCAGGTTAGTAAAAGGGAAACCTAAGATGGTCTTCTAATAATTTTCTATTGCATCAGCAAGATTCCTGACTGAGTGTATCTTTCCTTTCAGAAATCAAAGATGGAGTCTGTGTATGAAAATGTTCCCAAAAAAAGATGATCAAATACTGGAATTGATGTTAGGGTTCCTATGGGTCTCTGCCTCGCACCTTTTGCTTTTATTTACATTTATTTTCTGACAGGATGTCTATATTTGTTTTTAAGTTATTGTATTGTTTAAAATGTTGTTGCTCTGTATTAGTTTCATTTAGTGGTGCACCATAGTATCCAGAAACGTAACTTAGCATTTTATGGAATTGTATATAACTTTCATTATTAAAAATGTATCCCAACTTTCACTATGCTGTTTCTATATCAGTTACTGTTACTGGTTTACAATATCACACACACAAAAATCCACACTATGCTGGATATTTTAGCAAATGTAACATGTGTAACAAGTACTCTTTGGAGCAGAGGTCCTCAACTCTGGCCCTCGAGATCCACTTTCCTGCAGAGTTTAGCTCCTGAACAAGCGAATCAAGGTCTTCAGGATTACTACAAAGTTGCAGGTATGTGTTTCAGGGTGGGTGATATGACCAAAATCTTATATCACGATATGAGTAATTTTATTTCATGATAGCGATACATATCACGATATAGTTATAATTTTTGCTTTAAATAAGGTTATGATGTCAAAGTGTTAGGTACCATAGAATCTTCATAATTGTCACCAATGTCAATATCATGAAAAAACAAATACAGGTCTAAAAATAAAAAAAGGAAAAACTCAAGCTCACAGAAGATAAGTAAACAGTCAGTGATGAAATAAGAATAAGAATCCAATTACAAGCAAAAAGACAAAAAAACTACAATAAATAAGAAATGCTTTATACATTTTGTTAGGGATCTGTCACTTCGATCTATGTATTTTGGGGTTTGTGACAGAGCTCTCTGACACTGTCGTCTCGCACTCATTGAAGCAAAGCGCGAGAGATCACTTCCGTCATCAGAACGCGTTTTTTGACCTCACCAACAGGATGTGGAGGGCAGTTGGAAATAGTGGTGTATTAGAGGTAAAAAATTATATAAATACTGTTCGGTTTCTCACACAAACTAATCGTTTCACTGAAAAAAAAAAGCAACTTAAAAGTCGAAGATGTTTCACCCTGTTTTGCTCTGTTTGTGTTTGTGGCGTCTGGTTGGTGAGTTTAAATGTGTTTTAAGGCTTCTGCTCTGGTACCGTGTAATAATGCTGGTTCCCGGTGACCATTCTGGTAAAGAGCCCAATTAAAGCAAACGCTGATCACCATAATGGTGTTTTCAATGTTATAATGCAGTTACAACAGCCAAACAAAATCTAATATTAAAAAGTCAAGGGTCAAGAGCTCAACTAAAGCAAACCCTGATCTCAATGACGATGACTTAAAATGTGATTTTCTTCTTTGGTGATTCTGCTTCATAACAGATCACCTTTCTGACACATTTACTGCGTTAAAATCATTACACAATGAATTTGTCAAAATTAACACAAAGTGTGTTGTCCCTAAACTCACACACTGATGTGTCAGAATTTAACACAGTTTGAGTCAGTTTTAACACATCCTTTCTAAGCGTGCAGGTATTGAGGGATTGGAGAATATCTCTAACATTATTATTCTTGATCCAAACCAAGAGAAACGTGATCAGAGAACACATGCAGTCTAACAGAGGAACACAATATAAAAGAAATACTGACAGCAAGACAGAAGTGACAGAAGATACTGAGCAAATCACTCCTGATAACATGCTTATTCAGGATCAGCCACTAGGTGGAGCTGTTGGTCCTCAGATGAGACACAGAGATAAATCACACTACCCAGGTGAAAAAAGTACATTTCTATAATGTACTTAAAGTTCTCTATTTTTGTGCACTTATTTTGTACTTAATATACTAAAAATTCTTCTTCAGTACTTCTTAAGATCATCTTAAGAACATCTTCAACTGTGCTATTTTGAGACAGCATGAAATATGAACTAAAATGTGCTTTTAATATACTATCTCTGTATTTAAAAAATGTATTTAGATAAAACCCATATAGTACATCTGAGCCCATAGTGTACCACAAGTGGTAACTAAATACATTTTTTAAATACAGAGATAGTATATTAAAAGCACATTTTAGTTCATATTTCATGCTGTCTCAAAATAGCACAGTTGAAGAAGTTTACTAAATATGAAAAAAATAAGTACTAAATATGAATTTTTTGTATATTAAGTACAAAATTAGTGCACGAAAATAGAGTACTTTAAGTACATTATAGAAGTGTACTTTTTTTTCACCTGGGCTAACAGTATCAGGATTAATCGTCAGCTCTGTCAGATATGTTATGTGTTCATTTATTTAAAACGTGACCCACACGCTCCTTCACATCCTCATGTCAGCTCCTGTATCTCTGATAATGGTGCTGATTTCTGCCACCCCCGCTGGATCTCTGACTCACGCATATGATCCGCTCTGTGCTCTCGTGTCTCTGAACCGGAGCAGACTGTGCTCGCGTTGTGGCAGTTCATGTGACACTAACGCGAAAACGGACTTCATTAGTGTCAAATATTTGCACTGTCTGAATCGTTCCCTATTCTCTATATAGTGCACTATGTGCCATTCACCATGTAGAAACTAGTAAATGTGTGAACAGATGACTGATTTCAGCCACAGCTTCAGCGTCTGTTTATAGTGTAGAAGCCAATCGGTGTCTTTGGTTGATGCTTTCTTGTCAAAGTAATCAAGGGTTTCAGCTGAAGCCAACTTCTGTTCTTAAACCTCTGTTTTTCTCTGGCCTCAACCCCAGCATGAACACTTTCGGTCCGACTATTTTTCTGAAAGCAGCATTCGCATGAACACTAGCTTGTTAACATTGTATTATGTTGAGTGTCAATCCACAGTCTACGAGCCTCCGTTAGACTCATGTGTTCTCTGATCAAGTGTTTCTTGGTTTATAACAAGCATAATAATATCATCAGAGATATTTTCACAATACCTGCAGGAGCTGATGTGACTTCATGTTGATTTTGCTCGCAAAACAACGACATGCTTGTATCAACACCTTTACAGCAGATGTTGTGATTCCTCTGGATTGTGCTGTAAATTCTAGTTAATCGTAGAACCCATTTCAGATGAAGATTACTGAACACAGTGAAGCCATTCATACCTTGAAGGAGCTCGTCTATAGTTGAATTGGGTACTGGTCTCGGACTGCTTTATTTAGCCGCATCATATCCATACATTTGCTCAAAACCGCATCTAATAACTGATATCTTTGTCATCTCTGAAATCACAGTCTATAGCAGCTTGTCTAAACCATCTGAGAATCTGTTGCAGGACAAAAACAAACAGAATCAGTCCGCGATGCTGTGGATGCGGTGCGACACAACAAATCCCCGACAGTAAACTGATGCCCTGTTTTATTTCTAATGAACTCCAGTGCTTTGGGTTTGACACTATTATGATTACATCCCATTGTTCGGGATGCAGACACACTTTGTCAGTTTAAATCTAGACTAAAAACGTATCTCTTTAACCTGGCATACACATAACACATTATCAATTTATATTTTCAAATCCGTTAAAGGATTATTAGGCTGCATAAACTAGGTCAGCCGGAACCGGGAACACTTTCTATAACACCAGATGTACTCGTTACATCAGAAAAAGAATGCCATCTACGCTAATATTAGTCTTTCTGTTTATCCCGAGGTTTACCGTAGTCAACCGGATCCGGGCCGTATCCAGCTGAGACCAAGGACCGGAGCCATGACACGACCACAACGCAGCCCTGAAGTATCAGCAGAGATCGAGTCGACTAGATCATCCATCGTGAAGGCCTCATCGACACGACAGCCAGTAGCACAGTTCCTCAACAAACCGTCCATACCGGCGTGATGAATACGATCCTCAACTGGATGGAACTGAAATAAACACTTTGATTGGTGCGATCCTATCAGACTTATGATAGCAACCTGATTCGTAACAAAGCACTGTTCGCCAGAGGAGAACTGGCCCCCCGACTAAGCCTGGTTTCTCCCAAGGTTTTTTTTCTCCATTTTAACACCTGTTTGCCACCTGATGTCACCTGATGTCACCTGATGGAGTTTGGGTTCCTTGCCGCTGTCGCCTTTGGCTTGCTTAGTTGGGGATACTTGACATTTGATATTCAACAGTATTCTTGACATTTAATCAACAGTGCTTCTGATCTGCCTGCATTGACACTATTCTTTAAGAGCTGCTGTGCAGCCAAAATTATGTACCAGTTATCAATGTAAAGCTGCTTTGACACAATCTGCATTGTAAAAAGCGCTATATAAATAAAGGTGACTTGACTTGACTTGACTATTATGATTAATGGATTTGGAACATTCGTTTTGTCACGTCCAGTAGACATCAGCTTGGTGTGGCCGTCACCGTCGCGTCCGGTGGGGTGAAAAGACAAGAACATTTTATGAGGCATATAATCGGCCTCACCAGTATTGACAAGTTAAGAAGGCTAGTTAAGTAGCTAGTACTATTGTAATAAGTCATCACACGAGTTGGGATCCATCTGCAGGCTTTTATTAACAATAGCATAGACCAGACAGGCAGGGGTCATACAGAGGCAAACAGAAGTGGCAGAGAATAGGCAGAATCGTAGTCGAAGAACAGGCAGGGAATCAGGGCAGGCAGATATCGTTCACAGTCCAGTAACAAAACAAACAGTACAAGGGTAGGCAGCAGAGTATCATAAACAGGTTCAGTAACAGGCAGACAATCAGAATAACAAACGCTCAGAAATGTACACCATGGTAATACAAGACCTCGCAATGATGGTGAGATTGCGAGTGGCTTAAATAGTCCAATGAATAAGCTGCAGCTGACTGACGTGATTAGTCCAAGGTACGGGGCTTGTGGGAAATGTAGTGCGTGTGAGTGTATGAGTGTGTGTGTCAGTACTCGGGAGAGGGTGCCCTCCGATGGTCAGAAGAGGGAATCACGGAGTTCGTCTCTGTGACAACTATACTAATCACAATATTTTATACTAATAGATTATAATTTTGCACGAAAATTGGGAACTCTGAAATCAGTCTGAGAGGAGAAACAATCGAGACATTTGATAAGAAATGGACAACAAACGAGCTGAAGACAGTTACAGGAGAGAGCAGAGACAAACACTCACAGGATCTCATGGCAAGATGAAAATGTTGATTTAAGACACTTTTGACACATTATGATTCAGTTTATTTCTGTTGACAATGACATAAGAAGCATGTGGCCTACTGGAACTCAAATTGACAAAGGGCATGAATTATCAGAAAGAAAGTTCTAGGGATTAACACTTAAAGACGTGCAGTTATTTTAGATGGAGTTTCACTTCACTTTACTACAGACCAGCCTCACATCAGCTCATCTGTCATTTATTACTGAAGCAGTCTTGAAGAGTTTGTCTTTTCATATTTGTGGACTGAAACCGCTGAAGATGATTTGGACTGTTTTGTTCTGTTTGTGTTTCTGGCATCTGGATGGTGAGTTTAAATGTGTTTTGCTTTATTTGCTCACCTCATATTCACTAATAATTCAATAATACACTGAAAGAAAGAGAAATAAGAACACAAACTACAGCTTTCTTCAGCCACAGCCTTAGATGAACTGTGGCCTTTTGCATAAAGCCGGTTTCAGTTTCTACCCAGGTAAGTTCAAGATTAGTTTGAGCAAACTCTGTTTTTTCGGGCTTATGAAGGTGGATTGGTTTTTAGTGGGTTTCATTGCTGTTCACAGCAGGTGTTTGAATTATTGAAAGAATGTTTCAGGAACATCATACTAACCTTTAAATAACATTCTACTAACATTAAGGAAACTGGACATTTTTATGTTATGCTAATGCAGTGAACAAAGTGAGCATTTAGAGTATATGTTACAGCAGCATCTTGAATAATAATTATATAAAGCTATCAGAGAAGACTTTCATCCACACAGTTACAGCAGGTGATCTGTTCCTGCTCCATAAAGCTATTAGAGAAACTCTGAAATCAGTCTGAGAGGAGAAACAATTGAGACATTTGATAAGAAATGAACAACAAACGAGCTGAAGACAGTTACAGGAGAGAGCAGAGACAAACACTCACAGGATCTCATGGCAAGATGAAAATGTTGCTTTAAGACACTTTTAACACATTATGATTCAGTTTATTTCTCTTGAAAATGATGTCATTGATCTACAGGAAGTTGAGGCCTACTGGAGCTCAAAGTGTCAATGTTCAGAGCGTGAATTAATCAACCAAAAAAAAATAAATAAAAGCCAGATGGCCACATGCATTAACACTTGATGTGCAGTTATTTTAGATGTTGGAATTTCGCTTTGTTTTACTAGAGCAGCTTCACATTTTATTATCTTGTCTTTTCATATTTGTGCACTGAAACCGCTGAAGATGATTTGGACTGTTTTGTTCTGTTTATGGCATCTGGATGGTGAGTTTTAAAGGGGTGGTTCAATGATTTTTTTCTAACTCATTTAGAGCCCAATCTCTGAGTTAGATTTACATTATTGATTACAGCAGCACTGTGATTCTACAGCAGAAGATCAGCTTTATAAATATAATCTGAAAAATTTCACATAAGACATTCTGATTAGAGGTGGGCAGATCGATACTAATATCGATACCAACGTTGGTATCGGTATTGATCGATACCAACGTGAAAATATCGATACTTAAGTTTCAGTTTCTCTCGTTTTGCGACCTGGCCGTGTTTGTCAAAATGCTGCTGCTGTCACAGAGCAGAGCAAGCTCTCAAGAGTGCTGCTCGTGCTCGACACTGCTCTCCTCCCCCTCTCCTGTGTTGTACCGTCACGTGACTCACCACTAGCGCTACCACCAGCAGTCAGGCGCGCGCGCCGCTCAGCCGCGCATTTCTAACAGCAGTCAGTCAGAGGCGGAGAATGGCAGCAGAGAGAAAGAGGAGCGTTGTATGGCTGTATGGCTTATATTTTGTATTTACAGTAATTGGTTTTTATTTATGATTATTATTATTTTTTTAAATCCTGAAAAGAAGTGCACTAAAGAGGAGAAACGTTATTTTGTTCTCATTATATCGTATTCTCGTAAGGAGAATTTGTTTTACATTTTTTATATTTATTGTGAAGTAAAACTTTGTGACTTTGTTTATTTAAGAAAAAAATCCTAAGAAAGAAGTGCACTAAAGAGGAGAAACATTTTTTGTTAACATGCTACTTGAAAAGAGAATTTGTTTTTACATTTTTTATATTTGTGAAGTAATCATTTTGTAACTTTATTTAAATAAAACAGAAGTAACCAAAAGTTGTTTCTGAACAAAAGCTTTTGTAGTACTGATTAATAACCCAAAATGCAAATCACAAAAACAAATTAAAAGTCATGAAAATTCATTTAGATTTAGGTTGAAGACGCATCCACCTTAATTATTAAAAAGTATCGGTATTGGTATCGGCGATACTGGCCCTGTATTTATTTGGTATCGGATCGATACCAAATCTAGCAGTATCGCACACCTCTAATTCTGATATTAAAAGAAAGTACTTTTTTGTTAGGCACACACTGACATCAAGTATCAGCCTGTGAATCTCAACGACGGTGACAAGCAACATATTCTGATCAACTCTGAACATTAGAAAACAAGCTACTAAAAAGTCAGAAACAGGAAAAAAATAAAATAGTGAGAATGGAAAGGAAATTACTAAGACAATTAAGCTCATAATTTATTCATGAAGCAATGCATGATGGGAGCCATGGATGAATTTTGATTGGTGGCTCCCAGAATGCACTGCAACATGCTTTTTGATGGCCACCACTGTTGAGATTCTCAGGATGATCCTTGATGTCTGTGTGTGCCTAAAATAAATAATTTTTTTATTATTTGTTTAGCACACCTTTTCTGAAATTCTTTGAATCATATTGTAAAAGCAGATCTTCTGCTGTAGAATCACAGTGCTGCTGTAATCAATAATGTAAATCTAACTCAGGGATTGGGCTCTAAATTAGTTCAGTGATTCAGATCAAATAATGATTATGTAAAAACATAACCAACACCTGATCATCTTTTCTCTTTACTTGTCTGGCTGTTACTTTCCTGTAGCTCAGTGGTTAGAGCATGGCACTAGCAATGCCAAGGTCATGGGTTCGATCCCAGGGATTGCACATACTCCAATACAAATGTATAGTATAATGCAATGTAAATCGCTTTGGATAAAAGCGTCTGCCAAATGCATAAATCTAAATGTTACAACTCAGTTACAACAGCCTAAACAAAATCTTATATAAAAAGTCAAGGGTCAAGAGCCCAACTAAAGCAAACACTCATCTCCACGATGGTGACTTAAAATTTGTGATTTTCTCCTTTGGTGATTCTGCGTGTTCGTCTATAACGGATGTTCAGAAGACGTCAAAAAAAGACGTCATAAAAACTTTCATTCTGGCCCCTCAGTGGACGTCTTTTCAACCTGAGCCAAGACCTCAAAAAGACGTCTTCTGGACATAATTTGCTCAGTGGGAAGTTTCAGTTCCATCACTGTGTTCATTTTTGTTTGCCGTGTCAATAAGTTTCAGTATAACAGCAATGAAGCTGAAGTTTGGTATTGCCACTGATCTGTCCTGTAGCCTCAACACGAGTGTCTGTCCCAAGAGCACAATCATTAGTAATGTTCACTAACATGAACTCATCTCCCAGGCACTTCAGAATAACAAACTGTGTCTAGATGGTCACCAATAACTGATTCAGAACATCAGCTCATTAAACGAGAGCTCCATGAGAGATATGCAAAATGTGTAGAGCAGTGATTGAAAACCACTGCACTAGATGTAGTTTATGATTAAATCAGTGCATCATATAAATGACCGATTTAACCCTCTATCCACAATATACATTAATCAGTTTATTCAAAGCTGACAATGAATTGCATACTACAAAAACCTTTTTTTATTTCAGCGTTGCCAATAAATTTGTCCCAACTGCTCTACAACTGGAATCAGTAAATTCAACCTAGAGCTTTTTACAACATTAAAGTAAAATGATCTTTTTATTTAGTTACTGTATATGAATCTGTTTCTCTTTTCATATTTTCTCTTTGTTCTGCTCCACAATATTATTCACTTCACATTTAAATGATTAAATGAATTTAGTCAATCTTCATCAAACCAACATCAAATGATTTTAAAGCTTTAATCTGTGAAAAACTCGTTTTTTCAGGTTGGTTTTATCATGATGTGTCGAAGTATGTGAAGGAGGGAGATTCAGTCACTCTAAACGCTGATTTTACTGAGATGAAGGGTCGTGGTATGATTCGGTGGAGGTTTGAAAACACTTTAATAGCTGAAATCAGTAAATGGCCCAACAGATTCACTGTAAATGATGATGTTCTTGATGGGAGATTCAGAGACAGACTGAAGCTGAACAATCAAACTGGATCTCTGACCATCACAAACATCACAACTGAACATGCTGGAGATTATAAACTATGGGTGTTTTCAAACAGATTCTCAACAAAAGCTTTCAGTGTTTCTGTCTATGGTGAGTAGAGATCATTTGTCCTGTCCTTCAAATATTCTTGTTTTTACCAACTATTTACATATTTAATAATTGTTGAATCATTTTATAGTTTGAGATGATACCACACACTGATTGAACATAAAATAAATTTGTTGATTAGATTTGTTCATATTTATCTTTTTCTTTAATGTTTTCCAGCTCGTCTGCCGGTTCCTGTCATCAGCAGTAACTCTTCACAATGTTCTTCATCATCATCATCGTCATCATGTTCATTGGTGTGTTCAGCTGTGAATGTGAGTCATGTGACTCCCTCCTGGTACAAAGGAAACTTTGGCCCATATGGGACACTCAAATACACTAATTGGCAACCCAACTGGGGTCAATATTGAGCCCATCAAAGTGCCCACTCTAACCCCAATTCCCACACCTTTGATCTCAGGTGTTGTTTTGTTCCTATTACACCAACATGACCCTCATGAGCCAACTGTAATGCACTTCCTCAGAGCGACTGTGGCACAAACATATAAACCTCACATTTTTCTATGCTTTATGTGTGTGCATCTCCCCTTTTGCTGATGGTCCCAGCAGGAGTAATAGACAACCTAAAAAGTTGTGTGTTCCATAGGTATGAATCACTGGAAAATCATAGGATTGTCATCTGAAGACCCACCTTTTGATTTGCACACACAGTTTTGACCAGAGACTATAAATTGCCTCCGATGCCTTGTCTGTGACCAGATCAAGCTTCCGTTCATACACGTGGGTGCAAACATTCACATGCCCACACCAGGGCAAGTGATTCACTCTCTATTTGCGAATATCTCTTTTCACACTCTGTCATGCATTATTTTATCATGACACTCTTTGTTAGCTGCATGGATGATGATATCATCGGATATATTCTCTACTCCTTCAGTGCCTCCTAGAACAGTGGCTCTTTCATGAGGAAGCTGCTTACTTGCTGAAGAAACTCCAAAAACTGTTATTTGCACCCATAGGCGCCGATCCCGTTGGTGCTCGGGGGCTGGAGCACCCACGGAAATGATCAAGCACCCACGGGAAAATACAAGATATTCTCCATTGATTTTAAGCAATAGAATATCAATTGTAGCTTTCAGACACAATCTTCACCCTTTTTATAGTTTATTTAAGGCCGTTTCTATGGCGATATTTTAATGGCAAATGTCGAGAGCGCATCCAAGTGAATGCTCTCGATCAGATACATGCGCGCGCTCCAACTCAAACTTTCCTTGCACCAGATATCAGCAAGAGCATGACTCGCGACAAGACTCGTGAAAAGAATGTGCTTTTGGGTCGAAATCAACACCGGCGCAAGCTCAACTGCTGCTCTAGGCAAAACACCGTCGTGCCGCCCCCTACTTCACACTCACAATTAAACTCGATCTTTGAGATGCATGTGAAAGACTGGAGGTTTTGTTTATTGGTTTAAGGGAAGGCTAAGGAGATGCGCTTCCCCTTTAAAAAAAAAAAAAAATTCCTTGTAATAGTTTGAATTTACGGGTCTTCACAACCTACACAGCCCAGAATAAACACTCCTGATAGATATATTTTTATTAAGGCGTCTACGTTCACAAACCACTGTTAATTTGAACAGAAAAATAAGCATACTGTATAAGGGATTTGGCACGTTCCCTATATAATCACTAAAAAGTTTTCATATAGAGTGCCTCAGGGATGATGCATTTTTGTAGGCAAAACCCGGAAGCGAGTTAGCATTTTAGGACTTCCGGTTCCAACGCCGTAAAGTCTATGGGTTTTTTGAATGGGTTTTTGCTAAATCGCCTGAAATAAGGTCTGTGGTTAACAAAGCCTCTAAATACTTTCACGTTTTGATCTATGACATAAAAACCACCAGTTATTACCCGCTTGTGATTTTTAAAACTTTTACTGTGTCTTAAAATCGGCGGTTGCTAACAAATTGCTAAAAGGGACTACTTCCTTTGGCGGGGACTTTAGACGTCATCATGACAAACAGGACATTTGGACAGCATTTCTCATGGAAAAAGTGGATATGTATTCATACACAGCACAGATCATAATCAGCGAGCATGTTTTTAAATAAAGTTGTTTTCTAAATAAAGTTTGAGGACGCTTGGTGGTGACGACGTTGATCCGCGATCATGGTGTGCTGTAGTCCGAATATAGCCTACTGTTAGCTTTTTATACCTGACCACTTTGTTTAGGCTTCAAAATGTATAAATGTTGTGTTAACTTGTAAAGATTATCTTGATAGACAAAACGTGTAAGTGTCATAACCCTTTGTTAAACATAGAGCTTATTTTCTGCGATTTTCCCAAAGTATATGGGAAAAATGCATAGGCTTTCAACCGAGGGAACCCGTGCGCCACTAACTTCCGGGTTGGCGTACAAAAACACGTCATCCCTGGGTACTCTATTAGGGGCCGTTCACATATCGCATCTAAAAACGCTTTCTTTCCAAAGCGCTGTCGTTGCTATGCAACCATGCACTGCGTTCTCGATGGCCCTGTCCCAAATGGCGCACTTCATGTGGACTTTCGGTCTCGTGGACTTAAATTGCGCGTGCTCGCCGAGTCTACGAGTCCGTAGGCCGTCCCATTCAGCATTTTAACGCTCTGAAGTGTGCTCAGCAGCACCCCCTTTGTACCCTTGAAGCAGTCTTCCACGAAGGCCGCATAGATGCAGGCTCCGCACACTTTATCTACCCAGGAATCCTTGCGAAATGCCAATCAGACAACGGATGGGAGGAGATTTCGTAATTGATGACATGGCTGAGAAGAAAATATTTAAGTGTAGGTATCAGTACGGTTTTTATGACCTAGGTGTACATTTTACCAGTTTATACAAACATTATGGTCATCGACCAGTGGTTGATATCTCAAACATAATAATAGCGCGTTGAATAATACGATCGCATTATGATTCATTAAATAAATAGAACCGAAT
Source organism: Anabarilius grahami (assembly GCA_003731715.1). NCBI lineage: Eukaryota > Metazoa > Chordata > Actinopteri > Cypriniformes > Xenocyprididae > Anabarilius > Anabarilius grahami. Next base: position 96,290 of record RJVU01060391.1, read on the forward strand.
GTCAGGGCTTTACTGAGTCATATGTAAACCTAGTATTTATATTTAAACCTGTAAATTCATCTGAAACTCACGCACAGACCAGACTGTTATTTCCGGCGTGACGATCGAGTCTGTCCCAAAAATACCTCTCAATGCGCCCTCGTGGACTCGCGCCAAGGGCCCTATAGGTCTGCACTACATCACCAAAGTGTGGACTCTGAGGAAGTCCACAAGTCCGGAGTGTGCCATTTGGGATAGGGCCCATGATGAAGATGAAGAAGTTTCAGCAAAGGATAGACTTCTAGCCCTTGCATTAGCTCTACTACTAGATATATTTATGGACATGAGAAATAAAAACCCGCCCTGTACAGCTATGATCAACTGTCCAGCTGAGCTTTCAATGTTTTGTTACAGTAAGGACGAAACTGTTTGGTTGGTTCTTGTTACATGACCAGCGGTGAGCTTGCTGCATTCTGAAAAGTTGAGAATTTTTCATCTCTGCACCTGAAAACGCTTCGCGACTGCGTTGCTTCTATTTGAGTGCGCTTGCCACGCGCCTACATTTGAAAAAACGAACTTGAGCGTGCAGAAGACGTGATATGTAAACGGCCCCTTAGGCTACTTCATCGCGATCTCACAAAGTTCTGTTATAATAAATGAAGCTGTATGCACAATGAATCTCTTATTTACATAATATCTACACTTTGTTATATGAGAGGATTCGCAAACGTGCAGAAGTAGAACCCAGAGCCCACTCACCGCTCAAAACGCCGGAGTTTTTGTTCAGTGCTAACTTAAACACCTCTGATTGGCCATTGCAAAATCAACAGATATGTATGTGATTGGCTACATTGTAGACCCATGGGGTAACCCCCCCAATATTCAAAGCCATCAGTTACAACCCCCCAATACAATACAACCATACCAACGTTCAACCCCCCCAAAGTTGAAACCAAATCTACGCCCTTGGCTGCACGGTTATAATGCAAATAAAACATCAAGTTGACGTTGATTTGAGTTAAATAAGAAGTGAATTAGCGCTGAAACGTGTTGTTTTTGTAATAATGCGTTAGTCTACTGACATACGCGTCAATCTATCGCTTGACTCTTCTTTCCAGGGAAATCACTAACAAAATGCACACGGACATGTTCCTGCTCTTGATATACAAATATGAATTAACTTCTTTGAACTTTATGAGGGAAAAAACGATATGAGGGCAGATTCGAACCACTGATAATTAGAGCACGGCTGGACCTCTGATTCTATTAACAAAAATTCTACCACTAGACTATTAGGGAACGCAAAAATTGAATGTGAATTTATCTGTAATATAATGAATGTAATGGGTGGGGGGTAATGTGGGGCACTGGGCACCCACCGGCAGAAACATAAATCGGCACCTATGTTTGCACCTATATATGCCATTTTGAACAGTGAATGTCAGGATATCTCTTAACTCTGGGGTCAATTCCAGGAAATGGTTTGCTGAATATAACTGATCCATTCATTCCTTGCAACAGTTCATCCACAGTGGGAATAAGAAACTTCCCATGAATGATTGTAGTGTTTGCATGTCTCATGTCTAAGCACATCCTTATTTCTGCACTTTGGCCACAATGACAAATGGGTTTGCCCAAGGAGTTACTCAACTGACTGTCTTAAAAATGTCCATTGTCCAATGTGCTAGCATCCACTTCCAAATTAAACGGACGTGCGAAATCTGTGGCAGCAAGAATAGGCGCACTAGTCATTTAATTTATGATTGATTTAGTCTCATCCCAAAGTCACTTTGCTTCTGGTTAGTACACAAACTTGGATTTGGGTACTGGCCTTAAATTATAGCTTTATTTACATTTACATTACATTTACATTTATGCATTTGGCAGACGATTTTATCCAAAGCGACTTACATTGCATTATTCTATACATTTGTATCCAAGTATGTGCAATCCCTGGGATCGAACCCATGACCTTGGCATTGCTAGTGCCATGCTCTAACCACTGAGCTACAGGAAAGACATTATATGCCCCACGCATATTCAAGCACTTGTCAATCTTTATCTTTGTCAACTCAGAAGTCACAGTCTAAGGACAAGAAGCATTAGAGAAACTCTGAAATCAGTCTGAGAGGAGAAACAGTTGAGACATTTGATAATAAATGAACAACAAACGAGCTGAAGACAGTTATAGGAGAGAGCAGAGACAAACACAAGATGAAACTGTTGCTTTAAGACACTTTTAACACGTTACTGGTCAGTTTATTTCAGTTGAAAATGACATAATTTATCCACAGGAAGTTAAGGCCTACTGGAGCTCAAAGTGACAATGTTCAGAGGGTGTGAATTAATCAGAAAGAGCTAGATGGTCACATGCATTAAAGGTGTGCAGTTATTTTAGGTGACGGTGGATTTTCACTTCACTTTAGAGAAGCTTCACATCAGCTCATCTGATATTTTATTACTGAAGCAGTTTGTCTTTACATATTTGTGGACTGAATCCGCTGAAGATGTTTCCCCCTGGTTTCTTCTGTTTGTGTTTCTGGTGTGTGGTTGGTGAGTTTGAAATAGGTTTTTATGACTTCCGTTCTGGTATGCGGTTAACTTTGTTGGAGAAAATTAACATTAACTGGGAGATCGAGTTGGAATTCAGGTCCAACCTCAGTTGTTAGGGACAGAAACATGTTAAGTGATTAAAAGTATTTTAGTGAAATTCATCAACCAACCTTTAATCTGTGAAAAAAAAATCTTTAGGTGTGTTTGGTGATACAGATGAAATATCAGCGTTAGAGGGAGATTCAGTCACTCTAAACTCTGATCTTACTGAAATGAAGAATGATTATCAGATTCAGTGGAGATATGAAAACACTTTAATAGCTGAAATCAATGTAACTGCAGACAGATTCACTGTATATGATGATGTTCTTAATGGGAGATTCAGAGACAGACTGAAACTGGACAATCAAACTGGATCTCTGACCATCACAAACACCAGAACTAAACACGAAGGAGTTTATAAACTAAAGATCAACAGAGTGAGAAAGAGTTTCCGTCTCACTGTCTTTGGTAAGTTCAATTTTGGTTTCCCCTAATTAATATTTGAATCAGAACAAAGATATAATTATTAATACAAAACATTATTTTTCTTCTGTTTTGTGATATTATTCATTTTATATATTTAAACTTCAAACTATTTACTTTAGTACGCCAAATCGGCATCACAGTCTGACAAACCCTGATTCTGTTTTTATTTTTCTCTTTTTCTGTGTTTTTGGTGATGCAGATGAAATATCAGTGAACAAGGGAGATTCGATCACTATAAACACTGGTCTTATTAAGATAATGGATGATGATGTGATTCAATGGAGATTTGGAAATGAAAACACTTTAATAGCTGAAATCAGTAAACGGGCCGACAGATTCATTGTGTATGATGATGTTCTTGATGGGAGATTCAGAGACAGACTGAAACTGGACAATCAAACTGGATCTCTGACCATCACAAAAATCAGAACTGAACATGCTGGAGAATATAGACTAGAGATCAACAGAGTGAGAAAGAGTTTTCTTCTCACTGTCTTTGGTTAGTTAACTTTTGTTTTCACCTGTTTTATAATTTAATAAGAACAGAGATACGTTTATCAATCCACACATCAGACTACAGAACAAGAACAGACTACAGACAACTGCAGAAAAAACACTTTGGCAAGTTACTTGAGTTTATTGAACACAATTATCTTTGGCGGTATGGTTCCTTATGGGGGTTCTTGCTCCAAAATTAAATGAACATACAAGAGCTTTAACATTAACCCCCCGGAACCATCAGCTTGGAAATACATGGACAATTAAGACACTTAGTAATGTCTTTAAAGCAAACATGGCAGTGGGACGTCTATACTGTAGCTTGGTTATGAGGATGAGTGTCTCTCAGCAGTGAGGTCCATGCCAGCCAGGACTTGAAAGCCTTAGTGATCTGAAACAAAAGAAGACGACAACCAGAAGGTGCACAGTAATATGCTTATGCTTATAATGGGGAGGGAGGGAGGGTTGCGAGCAGTTTGAGCATACTTACCGAGCAGTAATGCCACGTATCTATGTCCCGTGTCTAATAGGAGAATGGTAGTGATCGGAGCGATTTGACAGCTGACCGTGTCAGCTGGTCGCAGCACTATGCCTACATGGCCTGACTGAACTAACGCTGCGCTCGATTTGTTTAAACAACTTTAATGTAGTCACTTGACCATTAAAGTAAACATATTGTTCTTTTTCGAAAGGGAACTCTACTCCGCGTTTCAAACTCTCTGGGTAACGTCACACGTGAACCGGTGTCTGAAAGCCAAGAAATCAAACCACTACAATCCTATTGGCCGGCGACAGCCTATGACATCATCATAGCGTGACCCAGAAGTATATAAGGAGTGCCTAGAGAACCAGTCAGTATCTTTTTGTCTTTCGGGACTGTATCGCGATTGTATCGAATCCGGTAAGGGAATCTTATATTATACCTTACAAATGTTCAAGAGAGTGTGTTCATCTGTGTCCTAGGTTTTGACACTTGATATACACATTTCTGGGCGTTTTCTGTCTGGAGAGAAGCGCGCATAGACAGTGCTTGAGGGCGCTGTCTGTGTGTTTGTCTGTTGTTTACTGTGAGCATCTCCCTATCGGGACGCTCCGTTCTCGTTCGGCACTCTTCTCGAGGGAAGAGGTGTCCGCATCTGCACCTGGTGATTCTGGCCCCGTTTGTGCTGAGGCAAACCGGCGGCTGCAATCATAGGGTTTGCGGGTGAGCTCGTTGGGAAGTTTGAGAGAGGTGTATTCTCTCTCAGCCCCCTGGGGATGAGTTGTTGGATGATGATGACGTCCGTGTTTGACGTCGTCGCGTCTGGCAGAGAGCGCTCCTCTGGCTGCTGTGTATGCGGAGCTGCTGGAGTTTGTGGGACGTGCTTCTGGCAGGCTGCGGCTGCCGCGAGAGCGCGTTAAGAAAGGGGCCGCGCTCGACGAGCGGTTCCTTTCTGTCCATAGCTCTGCAGCTCCCGTAAGCTTTTCATTCCTTCCTGATCTCCATGTTTGAGATTGGGAGGGCATGGAAAAACCTTAGCCGTTCAGATTTGTATCTTGGCCCAGACAGACGGGAGGGGGAAGAAGCGAGATTGAGATGGATGATCGATTATAAACACCGCGGCGTTTGTCTGACTGAGGTTGTAGGCCCGTTTGTGGTCCTCCTTTAGTTCATGATGGCGTATGTTGTACTTCTCTTGCTTTAAAGAGTAAAAGGTTCTTTTAGCGAGTGCACTGCTCATTGGATTGTGTTGAATGGACTGTTATGTGGGCACTCACAGTCTTATCTAGTCATGTGGTTTGTTCTTGCTTCCAGCAAGATAGATATCCAGGTGTGCAGCCTTGTTAGGCCGCCCTTGGACTTACATTTATGCATTTTTTTTTTTTCCCACTAGTGTGATATGTAGTTCTCCATGTAGAATTTTTTTCATGTTGTAGGCACCTTTCTGGCCTCCATGATTATGTGCCTACAGTATGGTCTATCTGTTAGGTTGAGCTTTGTACTCCCCTGCTAGGGTTGTGTTTGTAATAGTGCTTAGCTCCCTAAGCTAATAATTGGTTTAAGGCTTCTATGAGGCCTCCCGTTTAGGATCAGCCCCTAGGCTGGTTTGTGCTCCCCTGTATCAGGGTTTCTTAGCGCACAGCCTCCTCAATGCAAATAATCAGGCACTGAGTAGATCCTAGGATTGAGCAGAGTATACTCCCCTCAATAAGAGGGTCCATAGCACTCAGCTGAGTTCTGCTCTCCTTAATGCCCATCTCTGTGTGGGTTTGAGTTGCTTATTGCCCTTTTTGCAGTCGCTCTTACTTGCTGTCTTCTCTGAAGAATGTGTTGTTGAGATTCTGTATTCAGACAGGGTTGGCCAAGACTAAGTTTGTCCTTCGTCAGACCAGGTCGGCCTCCCTGGTGGCATTGGGGTGACTACGTTCCCCTTCTAGTGACTGGCCGAGGTTCCCTTCGGTTCCTTGGCCTCATTCCCTTAAAGGGACCTTTTTTTCTGCAGAAAATTTGGTCCTAGAAGCCTTTGAGCAGCCTTGATAGTCCTTCTATGGAAAGCCTCTTTGAGGTTCAGCTTGGGCTGTTGGCCATAGGGAATGCTGTCACTGACAGCCTTTTGTGTGACCCGAGGGTGAGTTGCTGTCTGCCGTTTCTCTCGAAACTGCTGGACGTTTGTATAGCCATCTTGGCATGCACTCTCCTCAAGCATGTAGATGTGGGAATATCATTCCCCAAAGCGTTTGAAATGCAGAGTAGAGTTCCCTATCGAAAGGGAACATCTCAGGTAACGTATGTAGCCATGGTTCCCTGAGAACAGGGAACGAGACTCTGCGTTGCCCTGCCATGCTTCGGGGCTGCCTGCTGAACAGTCCCTCAAGACAATAAGATACTGATTGGTTCTCTAGGCGCTCCTTATATTCTTCCGGGTCGTGGGTTAGGGTTAGGGTTACGAACGTGTGACGTTCCCCAAAGCATTTGAAACGCAGAGTCCCGTTCCCTGTTCTCAAGGAACCATGGTTACATACGTAACCTGAGATGATTTGCTTTATCAATACAGAAATGTTTTCTGAAAACACCTGAAATTGCTGATAAAGAAACAACTTAATAAATGTCAATGTTCAAGAGCTCAACTAAAGCAAACACTGATCTACATAATGGTGATCACAAACCAAACATTTTCAATAAGACATCGGCATCTAAACCTCTGTTAATTCTCAATAAGATCTTCTGTAGACGTGTGACAGAAATAAAGTCAGTCTGGTTAGTAATAAGTGAAGCTGGTAATGCTGTTTGTGGAGTTGTTTAATCAGATCTTCAGAGATTGAATGTCTTTTATCTTCAGTTCATCTAAGGCTGTGGCTGAAGAAAGTTGTAGTTTGTGCTCTTATCTCTCTTTCTTTCAGTGTTTGTTCACAGCAGGTGTTTGAATGATTGAAAGAATGTTTCAGGAACATCATACTAACTTATAAATAACATTCTACTGACATTAAGGAAACTGGACAATTTTATGTTCTTGGAATGTTACAAATCGTCGTTCCTAGAATGTTGAATTTTAAATCAAAATTAAATTGAAGGAACATTTGAGCAACATTATAACATATAAAAACTTTCCTCTAATATCAAGAAAACTAAGACATTTTTAATGTTCCCAGAACCAACACTGAATATTTAGAGAACGTTCTTAGATGAAAATTCTGTAAGCTGGGATTTTTCTTCTTTTTTTTTTATTAAATTATCCAGATCAAATTTAAATTTCAAACTATTTACTTTGACCATCTTAATCTGTAACAATCTCTGTTTGTGTTTGTTCTCTGTGTGTTTGTTAATACAGGAGTGAAGGAAGTGTCAGTGAAGGAGGGAGATTCAGTCACTCTAAACTCTGATCTTACTGAAATGAAGGATGATGATGCAATTCACTGGAAGTTTGGAAAATATTTTATAGCTGAAATCAATAAACAGGCTGACAGAATCACTGTATATGATGATGTTCTTGATGGGAGATTCAGAGACAGACTGAAGCTGGACAATCAAACTGGATCTCTGACCATCACAAACACAACAACTGAACATACTGGGCATTATGAAGTACTGAACACCCGTATGATTATAAGTTTCATTCTCATTGTGTATGGTTAGTTAAATATTTGTTTATTTTAATAAGTACAAAGATTTAATCCACACACACCATTTCTGTTATTTTGTTTTTTTATATAATCTGTGACAAACCGTGTTTCTGTTTTTTCTTCATGTGTGTTAGATGATGCAGTGTCAGTGATGGAGGGGGATTCAGTCACTCTAAACTCTGATCTTATTGAAATAATGGATGATCATCAGTGGATTCAGTGGAGTTTTGGAATTGAATACATTTTAATAGCTGAAATCAATCAATGGACCAACAAAATCACTATATATGATGGTGTTCTTGATGGGAGATTCAGAGACAGACTGAAGCTGGACAAACAAACTGGATCTCTGACCATCACAAACACCACAACTGAACATGCTGGATATTATCTACTACAGATAACTGGAGTAAAAGACTCATTAAAAGCTTTCAGAGTTTCTGTCTATGGTAAATAGAGCTCATTTCTACTTTCCTTCAAATATTCCTGATATTAGTGTTTATTGACTGATCTGATCTCAGTTTGATGTTTTTATTACTCAGACTCTGTCCACTGTTGTGGTTCTACTGAAGCTGTGATCCGATTGGTCATCTCTGCTCTGGTGGGCGTGGCTACTGTCATTTTTCTGGTTTATGACATCAGATCCAGAAGAGCTGAACGAGATCAAGTGCAGATTGACACATCAGGTATGTACCAAATTAAGTCAGTTTTTACATGTACAACTTGTGAGATTTACTTATTTGTGGATTAATATGCTCATTTTTTCAGAAAGAATTGAAATCTAAAGCACTTTAAAGGCTCTTTAAATGTGATTTTGTTCTTATATTTTTTTTTTTCATAATACTGATGATTATTTGATCTTGAACTCTTTTTAAAAGTCTAGTTTGAAAGGCTTTGTTTATATTTCTTAATAAGACACACAGATCTCACTTTACTACTGCTGTCTATGTATTTACTTGCCTTTATCAATAAAGTTTTCTCACTCTGAGTTTTAAGAGTCTCTCTATGTTTAATTACATTTATTATGTTGAGCGCCCCCTGGAGGAATACTAATTTTATGTAAGTGCCCTATCATACACCAGGCATAATACGGCGCCAGGTGCAACGCAAGTTTTTTTCGCTAGTTAGCATTTTCAAGTCCTGCGCCATGTTGTTAAAATAGCAAATGCACTCATGCCCATCTGTTCGCCCATGGGTGTGCTGGTCTGACAACGAGGTGTGTTCAGGTGCATTGTTGGCATGTTGCTATTTTGATGCAACTAAAAACAACTGCGCTATTGACCAACAAAAATCTGGTAAAGTCAATGCACAGTATTTTTTTTATTTATTTATTTGTTATTTAAAGAGTGCGTTAGTAATATGCGCCTATAGGCGCGCACACACTCTGCTTATTACACACACAGGGATGCGCAGCACACAAACATGCCAAATATTAAAAATAAAAGGATTACAATGTAGATCAGATTATTATTGTGTGCATAGAGATAAAAATGCTTTGGTGGAATTTAACTTCACGCACTTTAACCTTGCGCTCGAGCAGATCCGTTTCCTAGCTAAAGAAGCATTCAGTTTTTCCACTTGCAAATCCTGCCATGTAAATAGTGAATCCACCATGGCGTGAGTGCAAATGGCTTTTAAAGGGAATGGGAAATGAGACTCTGATTGGTTTATTACACGTTACACCCAAAACAACCCATGACTCATTAAGAGAATAGGGACAACCTCTTTAGACCATGCACTGGGTACGCCGACCATTTTTCCCACTGTTAAACTAGCAAAAGTGGATTCGGACATGCCCTAAGTGCACTTGCGGCATGTGCTTTAGACAATGCGCTTAGATCATTAAATAGGCCCCGTAGTATTCAACGTGTGCTGTGTTGTGAAAACAGTCATGGCTGAAGGGTGTTGTTACACTCTACTGTATTCACCATACAGATTGGCTCCAGTTTTTATTGCTTTTATGAAACAGTTCCACAAAATACAAATATCAAAGATGAAAAACGAAGTAAAATCATTCAATTTCATCCTACTGCCAGGAAAACGGTCTCTGAAAGTAATAATAATAATAAGTTTAATTTATATAGCGCTTTTCCAGAGTGCACAGCAAAATCCCCAGTGTTAAATGAACACCCAAAGTGTACATATGACTCCATCTTGCCGGGTGTTAAAAAGTAACACTGAAGCAGTGTTAAAGTTAATGAGATAATTGATTGATGATTGAGTGATGATTGACAATTAGTGGAGACACCTGATGATAATAAGCAGAATCAGTGAAGAAACAACAAGAGAAAAAAGGTCTTAATTAATGTTTTATGGAATGTTTCATTTCAAGTCACCATGAAAGAGGTCAGCGTTTGCTTTAGTTGGGCTCTTGACTCTTTACCTTTTGTTATTAATTTTTCTCTGACTGCTCCAACTTTGTGTTTGTAAAGCACATTTGTAATGTTCAGAGAAAATGTGATACGGTCACAATATAATTTGATGATTTTTTTTGTCGTTTAGAGTCTAATTGTCTGACTGTGTGCTTGATGTGTAGCTTTAGTATTAATGATTGTAGTCCTGTGATTTTACAACTTGAGATCGATCAACAATTTGACTTTATTTAAAGAATAATACATTATGCACTGAAACTTGAGTGTTTAAACACACACAGACATCAAGAATCAGCATATGATTCTCACGAACGTTGACGATAAATAAATACAAAATACTGACAAACAGATCGACTCTGAACATCACAAAACAAGCTACTGTCACAACAAAACAACAGAAAAATAAAAGCAAACATGAACAGTCTACCAAAATTACAGGACAATTCAGCAGCATAATTTATTCATGCAGCAATGCATGATGGGAGCCATGGATGAGTTTTGATTGGTGGCTCCCATCATGCACTGCAACATGAGGCACTTTGTTTGATTGTCACCATTGTTGAAGGTCATACGCTGATTCTTGATGTCTGTGTGTTTAAAAAAAACCTTCAGATTTTAAAAGCTCTGCTGGATCTCAAGCGGTAACAGAAATTTACTGTATAAAATTAATATAACATCGAGATCACCAGTTAATATTGGATGTCCACAATGAATCTGTCCATTGAGAAACACAATAATTATGACTGTGCTTCCCAAAGCAATGTAAACCTAAATTGATCAACTTTGGCTCACTGCACTTTTGGGAAACACAGCTCAGATCATAGTTTCTCTGGCCATAACAAATGTGCTCTATAAACACAAAGTTGGAGCAGCCAGAGATGAATTAATGTTAATAAATAGAGTCAAGAGCCCAACTAAAGGAAATGCTTTTCACCATCATGGTGACTTCAAACTAAACTTTCATTAAAACATTAACATCTAAACATCTGTTAATTCTCAATAAGAACTTTTGTTGATGTATGACAGAAATCAAATCAAACTGGTTAATAATAAGTGTAATAATGTTTAATGGCTGGAAGTCAGTTGTAGTTGTTGTGTCTCTCTCTTTTTCTCTTGTTGTTTCTTCACTGATTCTGCTTATTATCATCAGGTGTCACCACTAATTGTCAATCATCACTCAATCATCAATCAATTATCTCATTAACTTTAACACTGCTTCAGTGTTACTTTTTAAACACCCGACAAGATGGACTCATATGTACACTTTGGGTGTTCATTTAACACTGGGGAATTTGCTGTGTGCAAAGCACTTTACAAACAAAACATGAACACAAGAAAAACACACTATACAATACAAAGAAACAATACAATATACATATCAAACGTCACAGATAATCATGGTATTGGAATAAAATGCATAATTCGGAGTGAGACAGATAAAATGATCTGTCTAAAAGTCTGTGCAACAGGAGCAGTAGAATAAAAATGCAGCAAGCAGTTCCTCGTGCAAGCAAACCGCATCAACCAGAGGCCACAGAGTCCAAAAAGTGCAAGTTCCAGGACCACAGAGCCCGATCGAGTGCACAGCAGACCCCAAACGCCACAAAATACTCCCTCAGGGATGCAGCCATTTGTCCGCAGCATCCATTGAAGCCCTTTGAAGCTGCACTGAAACTGTAATTTTAACCTTCAACCATTTGGAGGCCATTGAAGTCCACTATAAGGAGAATAATCCTGGAATGTTTTCATCAAAAACCTTAATTTCTTTTCGACCAAAGAAAGAAAGACATGAACATCTTGGATGACATGGGGGTGAGTAAATTATCTGGAAAATTGTATTTGAAAGTGAACTAATCCTTTAAATTACGCCAGAGCACGTACACACCTCACACACCGGATGCCGTGCGTGCGCTCAAGGCAGTTGGACATAGTGGTGTATTAGAGGTACAAATTATATAAATACTGTTCAGTTTCTCGCACAAACCGATTGTTTCGTGTCTTAAGAGATAATTAATTTGGATTTGTCTGTGCATGTTTTTTTGACTCTTATAAATTGTGTTCCCATTGACACACATTATTTGACTGACAGACCGCAACGGTTGGACATAAAAATCACCATTTGTGTTCTACTGAAGAAACAAAGACACCTACATCTTGGATGCCCTGGAGGTTAGCAGATAAACATCAAAGTTTCATTTTTGGGTGAACTATCCCTTTAAAGCTGATTCACTGCAGTCATGTTGACTATTTTAACACTGTCTTTAGTACCTTTCTGTACGTCAAAATGTACAATGACATTACGGCCTATGTGTGGTTCAGAAACCCTCAGATTTCATAAAAAATATTTCAATTTGTGTTCTGAAGATGAACGAAGGTCTTAAGGGCTTGGGACGACATGAGGGTGAGTAATTAATGACAGAATTTTCATTTTTGGGTGAACTTACCCTTTAAATTTAAAGAAACCTTATAGAAACAATGATTGATTGAAAGTTAAGAATGAATCTGGATGTAATAAATTCTAGAATGATCTAATCGTTTAAAGATTAAAATTACATGGGAAAAGGATGAAAAGATGAGATACTTCTTTTGGTCTGTTTTAAACTCATGACAAATAATACAGTTGAAACCAATATTAAAGTTCATTGACTGATCTGATCTCAGTTTGATGTTTTTATTCCTCAGACTCTGTCCACTGTTGTGGTCCTACTGAAGCTGTGATCCGATTGGTCCTCTCTGCTCTGGTGGGCGTGGCTACTGTCATTCTTCTGGTTTATGACATCAGATCCAGAAGAGCTGAACTGGATTTTTGGTTATTGATTTTTAATGTGTATATAGGGCATGCATGGTATCAGTTTGAACTGAAAACTACAGAAGGTTGTTAGTTTGAATCTCACAGGATCTCTTGATATCCAAGATTTAAATGTTAAAGACTCACTCAACTTCTCTTTTTACTTTTGAAAATAACACCATCAAACAGATCTACGGGAAGCTGCAAAATGGAGCTTGAAGTGACACTTCAGAGTGTGAAATTATCAGCAAATAAACAAAGGGCGATGGTCACACACATCAGTACTGTCAAAGATGTGCAGTTATTGATGGTGGAGTTTCACATCACTTTCCATTTTATTACTGAACCAGTTTTAAATAATTTTTGATATATATATATATTTGTGGACTGAAACCATTGAAGATGTTTCACAGAATTTTGTTCTGTTCGTGTTTGTGGCGTCTGGTTGGTGAGTTTTAATGGCTTCAGTGGTTTCCATTCTGGTAGCGTTACTGGTTAAATTAGTCATAGAGGATCAACATTCACTGTTATTCTCATATAGAAATAATTGAAGTGTGTTTTAACTGTGAAATCAAGTTTGAATTCAGGTCTATATTCGGTTATTAGGGTAGATTCAATAAAATAAAATAAATAAGAAGCTCAAATACCCAACAGGATTACTTCCAGTTGGACATTAAACATTAAAATGCTTTTTTTGGTAACACTTTATTTTGTAGTGAAGTATTGTAGTGAGTATTTTAGTGAAGCTTCATCAAACCAATATCAAGTGATTTTAATCTGTGAAAAACTCTGTTCTTCAGGTGTGTTTGGTATTCGAGGTGANCTGCTCTGCGGTTCATCATTACTCTGAGCTCAAATGCAGCTTTCGCAGCCATGTGTTTCTTTGTAGTGCTGCAACAAGTATCTTTGCTGTTCCTCTTGTGTGAAAGACAAATGATTGTCTTTCACACAAAAGCAACAGCAAAGATACTTGTTTCAACACGTCTACAGAGATGTCAGTCATGACAAACCTTCAGAACTCTGATAACTGTTTAAAAAGCAACCCTATATTTGTGGACTGAAACCATTGAAGATGTTTCACAGAATTTTGTTCTGTTCGTGTTTGTGGCGTCTGGTTGGTGAGTTTTAATGGCTTCAGTGGTTTCCATTCTGGTAGCGTTACTGGTTAAATTAGTCATAGAGGATCAACATTCACTGTTATTCTCATATAGAAATAATTGAAGTGTGTTTTAACTGTGAAATCAAGTTTGAATTCAGGTCTATATTCGGTTATTAGGGTAGATTCAATAAAATAAAATAAATAAGAAGCTCAAATACCCAACAGGATTACTTCCAGTTGGACATTAAACATTAAAATGCTTTTTTTGGTAACACTTTATTTTGTAGTGAAGTATTGTAGTGAGTATTTTAGTGAAGCTTCATCAAACCAATATCAAGTGATTTTAATCTGTGAAAAACTCTGTTCTTCAGGTGTGTTTGGTATTCGAGGTGAAGTGAAGTATGTGAAAGTGAAGGAGAGAGATTTAGTCACTCTAGACTCTGATCTTACTGAAATGATGAATATTGATGAGATTCAGTGGTGGTTTATGAATGAAAACACTTTAATAGCTGAAATCGATAAACGGGCCGACAGATTCACTGTATATGATGATGTTCTTAATGGGAGATTCAGAGACAGACTGAAACTGGACAAACAAACTGGATCTCTGACCATCACAAACACCACAACTGAACATGTGGGGATTTATATACTACGTAAAACTGGAGCAAAACGGTCATTAAAAGCTTTCAGAGTTTCTGTCAATGGTGAGTAGAGATCATTTGTCCTGTCCTTCAAATATTCTCATTTCATTATTTTATAGTTTGAGATGACAGACCGTAAACACTCACTGAACACGTTGAACCAAAAACAAGATTGTTGATTACATTTGTTCATACTTCTGTATATTTCATATTTTCCAGTTCATCTACCTGTTCCTGTCATCAGCAGAGACTGTCCTTCATCATCGTCATCAGGATTTCATCCCAATCCCATCAGCAACCAGACTCAACATCTGGACATCACTCAACTCTGTCACGCATGTTCAGGTACGGCAGTGCTGATATTAGTTGATGTCAGCGCTGATATTAGTGTTTATTGACTGATCTGAGCTCAGTTCGATGTTTTTATTCCTCAGACTCTGTCCACTGCTGTGGTTCTACTGAAGCTGTGATCCGATTGGTCCTCTCTGCTCTGGTGGGCGTGGCTGCGGTGACTGCTGTTGTTGTTCTAGTTTATGACTTCAGATCCAGAAGAGCTGAACAAGATCAAGCTCATATTCACACATCAGGTACATGATTGATGACGTCATTTATCACAAACTGTTTTTGCATATATAAATATTTGCGAGATTTATTCATTTATAGATTTACATGTTCATCTTTTTCAGGAAGTATTGAAATCTGAAGCAGAACGCTGAACTTAAAGGTTCTTCAAGTGTGTTATTTTTTTCTTAGTGTTTTTGTCATAAATACTGATGATTATTTGAGCTTGCGCTGTTTCTTATTGTCAGGTTTGTTTTTAAGTTTGAAGGCTTTATTGTTGATATTTCACTCAGATAAGGCACACACATCTCACTTTACTGCTTCTGCTGAAATCTGTCATATGTATCTGCTTTTGTTTATCAATAAAGTTTTCTGCTCTGAGCTTCAAGAGTCTCTCCATGTTTATTACGTTTGTTATATTGAGCGCCCCCTGGAGGAATACAAAAGATCAGCAGAGCACCACAAATTAAGCTTTACATTATTAAAACATTATTTGTAAATGATTTCATTATTATTATGCTCATTCTTCTTACTGCTAAAACAGTGATTTTTTTAATTGTTATTGTTATTTTTGTACCTCTGCAAGATTTTCTAGAGAAAACCACATAGCTTTGCGTGGACTGAAATTATTTTTGACTGAAATAGTAGCCCTGACAGCAACATAGTGTGGCCCAGATCCAGCCCACATCTGGTACATGTGGTTTACAAGTGGACCAGATGTGGGCCGGATCTGGCCCGACACTATGTTGCTGTCAGGGAGATTTTTTATGACAACATATTTTTTTATTTTATTTTATCCTATGGCCATGAAAAGAAACAGTATCATGGAAAAGGTGTTAAAAGCTAAAGTATTTTTTGATTTGTTTGCAATTATTCTATTGTTGAGGGCCAAAAGTTGAATGGAAAGAATGTATTACTTTATGTTGCATTTTAAATTCTTAGTGAGAGAAATCAAAAACAGATGGAGGACTGGACATGCATTGGTGTGGAAACTCCAGAGAGGGTCGAAGTAACATCTACTATTGGCTGAGCAGGGGTATAAGAGCTATGATTTCATGACAATGCAATTTTGCAGTCTCCAGCTCTATCTCCCGCAAATGCAAGCTGGTTCTCATGCACTTGTCTTCTTATCTGCAATTCAAGTTCTTTTAACCTGATTACCAACTAAAGATTATGGCGAGCAGCAAGAGGACTCTTATCAGCCACCACCGACACAACAGCCCTCTCATTAACATCACTGTCCAATGGCAAGATCTGCATATTCACCAAAGTATTGGACAACTTAGAAATTGGCAAAAATGTAGCAGGTCATCTTTCCTATACTTTATTAAAGAGGTAAGATCCTCAGAGGAGAAGAACTTTCAAAGAATGGAAAGAGTGGGTGAGTGAAGGTGGTTGTGAATGTGTGTAGATGTGTGTTAGTTACAGGATCAGAAAATGAAACTGTTCCTATGTCATAGTCTAGATTCACCCTCACACTATCAAGCTGCTGATTAACACGAAAACCCAAGTATTTAGAGCAACCGTACTGATAATACTCCACACTCCAGATATCAGCGTTGAAGAAACCCCATCCTTTCCTTTGGTTTGATGCTGTAGTTACTCCAAGAATCCACCATGAACTTTCTTTAACCTCCACATCCCGCAGCGTGTTCCTGAGTTAAAACCCTCTGAACACAGAAATACTTGTCAGATCTCTCTGGATTATCAGGAAGATGTTGTTTTTTCCCGCTCCATCTCACACTGGTCAGATCATCTGACAGGACGAGAGATGGATGAGCTGTGTTTGGATCCAGAATCACAGGAGCTGATGAGACACAATCAACAGATATTTTAATTCTGATGTTCAGATTTTCTGCAGACTCACTGTTTTGGACGATGTCCTGCATCTTCTTCCAGACTCTGAACGGCAGGTTGCCCAAGTAACGCGGCACATGAATCAAAGCTCCAGAAGCCATCTGTGGATCCGGCTGTGAGCTCTGGACTCTGGAAGAACATTCAGGAGTCAGAACTGCAGTGGCTTTGGATCAGAACCAGAGAGACCAGAGACACCAGCAGATCACTCACCTTTCCATTGAGACTGGAAACTCCTGCAGAACAAACACACCATTTATCAAAGAACTCAATCAATGAACCCATGATCAACCAATGATTTGAAATCAGACCTTCAGAAAGCAGACATCATTGTCTTTCATCATCTCCTCCATGTCTTTGATTGTGTGTGAAAGAGCTGAGATGTGTCTGTTCATCTCCTTCAGCTTCTCCTTCAGCTTCTCCTTCATCATCTGCTTCTTCTGCTCCTCTTCCTCCCTCAGTGCAGCTTCTTCTTCATCTCTGAGAAACTGATGTAGGAACTGCTGTTTAATCTGATGCTCTGTGTGCTCAGCTTGAGACTGAAAGAAACAAATTGTTGAAACACTGTTACAAAGACCACAAACTCACACAAAAAGCCAAGAGTCAAACTGCCCAACTAAAGGAAACACTGATCACCAAAATGGTGACCATTTTCAATAAAACATCAACATCTAAACCTGTTAATTCTTAAAAAGAGCTTCTGCTGAGATCTTGAGAGTTTTATTGTCTTCTTTTATCTTCAGTTGATTTCAGGCTGTTTGGCTTTACGTCAGTTGTAGTTGTGTTTCATTTTCTGAGAGTTCAAACATTGATTCAATGCCATTACCATTGATTTTTTGTTGAAATTTCAAAATTTTTTCAACATTAATTACGGGTGCAAAAGTGACATTGATTCAATGCGGTTAACGTTGACACATTAACATTGATTTAACATTATTTCGATCATTGCTTGCTCTCTGGGGCTGGTACTTGTCAGGCATCTTCTGTAATGTTGTGTAGCCCACTGCATATTGGTGGGCAGAAATGTGTCAACGTGTGTTGACGTGTTTCTGTGAATCTCAGAAGAGTTCAAGTTTCTCTCTGTGTAAACAGCAGATCTCCTCAGATCCTGATGAACACGTCTCATTTCTCTCCCTCAGGAGAGACTTTTTTAATGCAAGATTAAATGGAGGATTGTCTTTCGATGACATTCTCCTGCAGACAGGACACTCCTTTTTCAAGTTTTCTTGGTTCTCCAGGACTGTTGAAGACACTCTTTACAGACACTGTGACTACATGATATAACAACAGGATCCTTGAAGATTTCATGACATAAAGCACAAATTAAATTATCTTCATATTGTGAAGCCATTTTCTGTGTTTAAGCTCCAGCAATATAAACTTTACTTTCGCTTTCTGACTGATGGTTTCATAAATCAGTCACCATGAGAATCACAAAGATCTGCTGTCTGTTCAGAAACAAATCCTTCCCAAAAACAAAATCCTTCTTGAAAGGGTTTCTCTTCATTCATTGATCACTTTATCTTTATTGCTTTTGTCAAGAGTGCAGAAAGTCAGTCAAACAGAAAAGAGAAATAATAAACCAGTCTCTTGCTGGTAAGTGTTATGTAAGGGTGGAGATTATGATCAACTTTTGGGTCAAAGAACAACATGATTCCTTAAGGTTACATTTTAACTAAACTAAGATTGAATCTCTCAAGTATGATGCTAGAAAACCTTGAATCATGCACTAAAAAACAAAACATTCCACCTCTTCTCATATATGGCATGGCAGGCCAACCAAAGGTTACCACAGGCCCTAGTTTGGGCACCTCTGCACTATAGGAGCAGCGACGGTAAGGTTCTACAGCAAAACATGATCTACGTGCCATCCATGTATGGTACAAAGAATGGAATGACCATTTTGAGTGTGACCTGGATACCAGACAGTCTCAAAGCTTTTATTGTGTTTTACACATGCAGATTGTGCCCTGCACCTGAGAAAGAAGATCCTTCCTCAGGGGAATCCACCAGGGTCCTCTGAAAGGCGTGCTGTCATGGTCCAATTCCATACCAAGAAAAGAGAAGGACAGCTTGATTTTTCTCCCAGTTGACCTGAAGTCCCACTCGGCTTAGTGCTCGAGGACTGTGTGTGTATGAGTGTTTCATTCTCTTCCCTTGACATCATGTCAGAGAGACACAGAATATCAGAGGAAGTGGTACTGGATTTCTAACATCGATCTAAAGGAAGTTGTGGCCTACTGGAGCTAAAAATGACAATGATAAGAGGATGTAAATTCACGAGAAAGAAAGAGCTAGGCGGTCACATGTAATAACACAAAGATTTGGTGGTTGTTTCACAACACTTTACTACAGCAGTATCGCATCAGCTCATCTGTCATCTTATTGCTAAAGAGGTTTTGAAGAGTTTGTCTTTTCATATTTGTGGACTGAAAGCGTTGAAGATGTTTCAGCCTGTTTTGTTCTGTTTGTGTTTGTGGCGTCTGGTTGGTGAGTCTGAAATGTGTTTTTATGATTTCAGTTCTTTCTGCATCAGATTCACTGTTTGTTTTTCTAAATGTTGGTTCTATAAAAACACTGAAGCTCAAACAGCAGCTGCATTAGTTTCAGTCTGACAGGATTCTTGTCTGAAATGTTTTCTGTGTTGTGTGGAGCTCAAATCGACTTCAGAGATTATTGAACCATATTTGGTAACGCTTTAGATTACAGCCCAGAAAGTACTGCATAATTACAACAAATATACAGCGTAACTTTCGATAATTATAGTGTACCTATACAGTAAGTACATGTAAGTATAGGGGAACAATATGTAAAATCTTGGGAATAAAGGGGTAACAACCAGGAAAATATCAAATTATTTATACTGTAAGTATTTTAGAACTAAGGGGTACTTATACTGTTATGATAGACAACAATCTTACATTTGGGAGAAAGTGCACTGATTGAGTTGATTCAAGGCAAGTAGAAAGAACTATTGCAAACTATTTTAATACATGGGGAAATATGCTTTTGTTTCATGTAGTTACAGGGTAAGTAATAAAAAAAAAAACTCAAACTCTGTAATCAACCGGAAACCTTTATTTGAAAAACATCTTATTTCACAACAAATTTAAAGTTACAACACTTCTTATTTGTTTCTCTTGCTTGGCTTCATCCTCCTCTTGTTCCTCTTCTTCTTTTTCTTTCTTTCCACTGATGAATCTTAAGGGGGAATCCCACGTCTATTCTGTAAGAAAATACAGTACACCCGGAAATGTGCTCACCGTTTACTCATCTTTCACCCTCATGCCATCTGAGATGTATACGACTTTCCTTCTTCAGATGAACACAAAAAGGTTTTTAGAAAAATAAATAATATCTCTGAACGCTTTATAATGCAAGCTCAAGTGTTCCTAAAAGTCGAAGCATCAAACAGCACAAACATCAATAACTACAG
>RJVU01060419.1:7318-54162 GCA_003731715.1 Anabarilius grahami
TTGCTTTTCACTCTGTACATGCTGCCCTTAGGAGAGATAATTAGGAAGCATGGTGTTAGTTTTCACTGCTACGCTGACGATACTCAGCTCTATATTTCCTTCCATTCTTCCATCTAAAAAATATATCTAAATTACGACATATGCTCTCAATGACAAATGCGGAACAGTTGGTTCATGCATTTATGACCTCAAGGCTAGATTACTGTAACGCTCTACTGGGTGGTTGTTCTGCTCGGCTTTTAAACAGACTACAGTTGGTCCAAAATGCGGCAGCTAGAGTTCTTACTAGAACCAGAAAGTATGACCATATTAGCCCAGTTCTGTCAACATTACATTGGCTCCCTATTAAACATCGTATAGATTTTAAAATCTTGCTACTTACCTATAAAGCTCTAAATGGTTTAGCTCCCCAATATCTAAGCGAGCTCTTGGTGCATTATAGTCCTTCACGTTTATTGCGATCTCAGTATTCAGGCCAGTTGATAATACCCAGAATATCAAAATCATCATTTCCTATAACACTAGATATACCTGTACATCAGAATAAGAATGGCATCTACGCTAATATCAGTCTCTCTGCTTATCCTGAGGTTTGCCGGGTGCTGGACCCAGGCCGTATCCAGATCAGATGGAGAACCTGTGCCTGGACCTGACTACAACGTGGCCCAGGAGACAATGGGCCTACAGATCCAGTTCTGGCTGCATCTATAATTCAGATTTTTAATCTCCGTATCCGCTTACATATATTTATATATAATCTATTTTTAATCCCTATAATAAAATTGTATAATTCAGATTTTGATTTCCATATCCATTTACATATATTATATATATCTTCCAAGGGGTTTTTTCCCTCCTAGGACTTTTTTCCCAGTGTTAGCACGCTGGGTTTTTCTCCTAGGGGTTTTTTTCCACCCCTGGGAGTCAGCCGACATTGGCTTAATGTAGCACCATCTTGTATATGTTACATATTACCACGCTTGCTTGTACAGCTTATTTTTAACCACTTATCTTTTTTCTGTGCTTCTAATATGTAAAGCTGCTTTGAAACAATTACCAATTGTAAAAAGCGCTATATAAATAAATTTGACTTGACTTGACTTGACATGAATAAATGCGATACAGTTACTAATAACTCACACATCTCGTTTGGCTCTCAACGAAGGCGGTCGCATTTTTCATCCCTCTCCTCCCGCTTGCCTTCCCTGCTTTGCTCTAGTCTCGTCTATTGTCTTACTCTGAGAGACTCTCTCTGCACTGCTCTCCAAACATCTAAAAATCATGGATTTGATCAACTGGTCTCTCAACGCAATTGACACCATCTTCTTGACGAGAAGCTTGGGTTCGGGGGAACCTAACTGCCCTGCCGGAACGTTCGCAGCTGGCTACACGATGGACGCGTGGGAGAGGTGGCGGGTCGTGTGTCTGGCGGCCCTTTCCGTGGAGGACATTGAAGATATCTACCTATTCGGAACCATGATAACAGGTCTTCTGCTGATTGGATTAGGCTTTGCCCTGGTTTATCGAGAAATTCGGAAAACGGTAACAGCTGTCCAAAACCCCACAAGGCTGCCCGTCATGATTGAAGCTGTGGGCAGAGCGGTCAGCATTGAGACTGGAACTATTAACCGCAAAATGGATAACATCATGGAGAAGCTCACGGCTTTGCAAAGGTCGGAGACCAGTACGGACTAAGAGAGTAGCTGTGTAAATTGGAATGCGGCTATTCGCCCCAAGACCAAACAATCCCAATCTTATCTGCTTTCGGCTCCCATCAACCAGCACTGGCCTGCCAAGGCCGCTGTTGGAACAACAACTCCCCCGGATGAGCACTGAAGTGAGACGCTCTTGTGTTCCTCCCCCCAATCCCACAGACAACCTGCTGATTGTTGACTATGTCTGAGACCTGATCAAGGTTGTCTCCATGGAAACTTGCTGTGTATCGCTTTAACAATCCTGCGGACTGAGGCACCTAGATTTGATGCCAGGAGTAGCGACTCTACAGGCCTACACATACAATAACTTACACACACGCACACATACAGACATATATATTGATATGCATTCACCACCCCAACCCGTAATCCCTCGCCTTCGCCGCTTTGTACCGCCAGTCTGACAAGCGGGTCTGTGACCGGCGCTTCTAGCTGCAGGACCGGATGGCTGTTTGTCTGTGCTGGATTATCCCCATTCCCCCACTACCCCTACCCTGTTGCAAGTCGTGTGTTATGTTGTATTGATCATGTGCTTATGTTGCTGAGGTGTTTTTTTCCTGTTCCCACACTGTACTCCCCATAGGAGCATAGTCTGGGGTTGGTATTTTTTTCTCCACCCTTCCTCATGTTATGCTGTATTTCTCCCAAATTCTCATTTCATTAGCTCTGTACTTGTACTCTGCATAATGACAATAAAGTTGAATCTGAATCTGAATCTGAATAAACCAGCAAAAATATGGAAACTTAATGATATAAACAAACAAACCAAGAGAAGAGCATTTGAGGATACTAGTTACAATCCAAGTCTGGATCCGTCCTCACTCCCAAAAAATAAGGGAATTTATCACTGTAGATTAATATATAGGATAAATATAGAAACAATCGAAAAATAAACATTGAAATGGTCTTTTTACTTTTTTAATGCAAGAATATATTATACTTGAATCAGTTATTAAGTCATTTTAGAGTAATTTACACTCTCTAAATACACATTTTGTTTAATAAAAGAAGATTTAGTGAAAAGTACCATTAGTCCAGTATAAATGAAAAAAATAAAATAAAACAGTTTTGTTGTGTTTTATTTTCATGGTGTTGCTGCCTGTGTGTGTTCCATAGTTAGTGTTCTTGATAGTTAATTAGTTCCTGCAGCTGTTCTGTTTTACCTTGATTACTGTCTGTGTATTTAAACTCTTAGTTCTGTCTGTTCATTGTTCTGTCGTTTATGTTGAAGTGGTTGTATTTTTATGTTTTTATTTTTTATCTCTCCTACAGGTTAGATTTGTGATTACAGACAGTGTTATTGTATTCTCCATCGTCGTGAGCTTCATTACAACCAGCCATTCATGACAGTTTGTTACACAGTTTTTTTTAGTCTGTTCTCACTTCTGTCTTGATTTACAGCAAAGATTTGTCAGATTCCAGTATATGAAACTATTTTATAGCCACAACGTTTAAAATGCTAAAAAGTTTAATGCTCTTTTTACTGACACACATACAAACCCATTAAAGGATTAGTTCACTTTCAAATGAAAACTACATAAAGTTTGTAGACAAACTTTAAGTTGGTTTGAAAAATCTAGCCAGAAAGTTTGAAGTAGTTTTAAAAGCTTAAAGTTTGAAGGTTTTCACTTTGAAAGTTTAAGTTTAAGTTTAAGTTTAGATGTTTAGATAGATAGATAGATAGATATAAATTGTCAGATAGATAGATTAAATGAGTCTGAATGAGTTTGAATCAGTATCATCAGCATAACAGTGAAAACTAACGGCATGCTTCCTAATGATATCTCCCAAAGGTAGCATGTACAGAGTGAAAAGCAACAGTCCAAGTACTGAGCCTTGCGGTACTCTATATTGAACTTGTGATCGATATGACATCTCTTCGTTTACTACTACAAACTGATAACGGTCAGATTAGTAAGATTTGAACCATGCCAATGCAATTCCACTAATGCCAAAAAAAATTCAAGTCAATTTTCAAAGTCTCTGGAAGCATCTCTTTCAATAGCTTAGTCGGCATAGGGTCTAACATGCATGATGTTAATTTTGATGATTTAATAAGTTTAGAGAATTTTTCCTCTCCTATAGCAACGAATGAATGGAATTTTTCCTCAGGGACACTACAGTGCACTGTCTGATGCCATACTGTAGTAGACGTTTAAATGGTTATAATTTTCTCTCTAATATTGTCAATCTTGCAAGTAAAGAAGTTAATAAAGTCATTACTGCTGTGCTGTTTGGAAACATCAGAAGTTGAAGCTTTATTTCTTGTTAATTTAGCCACTGTATCAAATAAATACTTAGGGTTGTGTTTGTTTTCTTCTAAGAGATTTCAAAAATAAGTAGATCTAGCATTTTTTTAAGGAGTTTAGAATGTCTGTAAATGTCAATCCCAATGCATCTTTATCCGCAGCTAGTACTAACTCTGATAGAAAATCAGCAAATTCTTTGATAAATTCTGTATGGTGTCCTGGTGCCCTGTATACAGTAGCCAGCACAAATGTGAACATACATAATGTTACATCACTTCGAAGGAATTATATTTGAAGGACTTTTGAGTAATACAGAAGATATTACTATAAATTACAGCAAAACCTCCCCCTTTGCCTTTTTGATGAGGATTGTGTCGGTAATCGTAGCCTTGAGGGCTAGACTTATTTAAAGTAATGTAATCATCTGGTTTTAGCCAGGTTTTTTTCAAACACAGCAAATCTAGATTATTGTCTGTGATATCATTTACAATAAGTGCTTTTGAAGAAAGGGATCTAATATTTAACAACCCAAGCTTTATCATTTGTTTATTAGTATAATCTCTGTTTTTTATTTGTTTAACATCAATTAGATTTTTACCCTGTTAATTTTAGTGATCTTCGACTGGCGAAGTCGAACATCATTAATAGTGTAATAGTTTTTTGGTGAATTGTATTAAAAGCAGACCAAAAATCCTAATAATCAAGCTAAATCATAATTATTAATGTAATGTAATAGATGCCAAATATTTCAANAAATATTTCAAATGGAATTTTTGCAGTGATTATGGTGGGGGTCTCTGTGATTGCTAGAGTCATTTTGAAACACTGGAAAACTCCCAAAACCCCAGATTTAAAAGAATGGGTCAACATAATGACAAAGACAGCCTCATATGAACGTTTGCTTTGCAAACAGTGCATGTGCCCCAGTGTGTATTCCTGTCTGGAAAGATTTTTGGTCCTATGTGATGCTGTCTACCCATGTGACACAATAACTTTGACTTTGATCACTGGTTTTTATTTTCCTCTCTGTCCCTTTTTTATCATTTAGTATTTGTTTATTTTTGTTGATTGCAACCACTTCATATATATCTTGGCCTTATGTGTATATACACATCTGTAATCTGTGTTTTGTATGAATTTGTCATGTACCGGATGAAAATAATAACTTGAATTTTTAAAAAAAAAAGAGTACAGCTGGGAATAAACAACTCTCTCCAAGATCTTTGACAGTTTGGAGATCTTCTGTAGTTGCCATGTAGATCTGCATGTTTGAAACTGTTAATTATAGCGTCACACTGGAACTAAAAATCATAACTTTTTTAAAAAGATGTGGAGAGAGAGAGAGAATCCAGCTTACNCAGGATATTTATTAATATTTCTTTGATTATGTTCATCAGAAAGAAGAAAGTCATATACACCTAGGATGGCTTGAGGGTGAGTAAAGCTTGGGCTAATTTTCATGTGAAAGTGAACTAATCCTTTAACTAAAACCATTTCTGAATGTTTCTTCAGATGGAGATGCAGCGCTACTAATGATGTGACTTGTGCCCTGTTGTCTTAAAATAAATTAAACAGTAAATACAGTATAATGATACTAACTCCAGTTTCTCCAGCTTGAATTGGGGGTTCATCAGTAGATCACTGAGGTTTTTCACTCCAGAGTCTCCTAGTTCATTCCAGCTCAGGTCCAGCTCTCTCAGGTGTGACGGGTTTGATTTCAGAGCTGAAGTCAGGATGACACACTGTTTCTCTGAAATAATGCATTCACTCAGACTGAAGACAGAAAGAGAAAAGACAATGACTCAGATCTATGATGATCAACTAACATGTTTATCTTCATCCAGCAGACTTTTGCTGACAAATAAACCGGAATATCCAGATGCAGGTAACATGGAGAAAGAAGACACATTGTTCATTTAAATATAACAACAATACAAAGGCTGAAATCTTCAATCTATTTATGTTAGTTTACACATTAATTTCATTTCATCTTTAAGGTTCTTTCGTGTCAGTGTCACCCTTGGTTTGATCACTGGGACGAATGTGTTTATGTCGGTTGTTTTCACACATTGTCGACTCACTAACACTTTACAATAATCTTTCATTTGTAACATTAACTGGTCCCACTTTATATTAAGTGGCCTTAACTGCTGTGTACTTACATCACAAAATAAGTACAATGTACTCATTGGGTTCATTTGGAATTGCAAAACACTTCTGCTGCTATTGAGGTGGGATACAGGTAAGGTTAGGGAAAGCTTTGGTGGTATGGGTAGGTTTAAGGGTAGGGGTAAGGTGTAAGGGATGGGTCAACAGTGTAATTATAAATGTAATTACATAAATTAATTACAGATGTAATTACATGCAGGTGTTTTTAAAATATAAGTACAATGTAAAAACATGTATGAACACAATAAATGCATTGTATCAAATTGTTAATTTAAATGTAAGTACATAGTAGTTAAGACCACTTAATATAAAGTGGGTCCCATTAACTACATTAGTTCACATGAACCAATGATGGACAATACTAGTACAGCCTTTAATAACCTTAATGTAAGTTTCAACATTTACTAATACAGTTTTAAATATAAAAGTTTTCTGTTAACATTAGTTAATCCACTGTGAACGAACATGAACAATGAATAATTGTATAAACGAACATTAACAGATTAAGGAATAAAGTATTTCCTGAAGCAGAAGACAATCAAACAAGTTTTGGAAAAGGTTCATCTGCTTTAGTGCTGCACCGTGAGGCAGTGTCACGTCTGTTCTGGGTTTAGTTTAGTTTATGTTTTCATGTCTTTTATTTTGTATAATTCTCAGTCTTGCTCCTCATGTGATCTTGTCATGTGCTCCCCCTGTTCATGTGTAATGTTCTGATTGGTTCCCTGTTCCATGTGTCACGTTTTCATTGGTTCATTGTGTTCAGGTGTTTCTTGTTTGTTCATTAGTGTCTGTATGGATATATAGCCCTCATGTTATCATTGTCTTTTGTCTGTCTTTGTTCCCTGTAACTGCTGTTGGTGAGGTTTATGTTCATGTTCCTTAGTGAAGTGTTTCTTTGTTATTTTAATTTTGTTCATGTTTATTTGAATAAAGTAGTGGTGGAGAGATGAAGCTTCATGAAGCTTTGAAGCTATTCAGCCAAGTGGTTCACAAAAGGGTTCATTCATGCAGCTTGGTGAAGCTTTGAAGCTTTCCAGCCAGATGTGTTGAAAAGTGGTTAATTTCTCAAAGCTTCTAATGTACGCAGACACACATGCTGATCAATGGAAATATGGTGAAGGCAATTATTATTTTTTTTTTAGTTTGACAGCGTCAAAATGTGCGTTACATTGTTCATGATATATTAACATACACAAACAAACAAATAAATAAATATCTCTGTGAAGTATTTATGTTCAGTGTTGTTTCATAATGTTTCATAATTTCTTAGCTTGGCAATGCTTTTGTTGAACACATGACCTCAGATGACCAACACATATGAAGAGACGGCGCTAATTCCTGCGAGGACTTCAGAAGACGCAATCATCTGGATCAACATGCACATTGCCCAATTTCTATATCCTAATTATTGTTAATGTAATTCATTTTTTCAGGAGCTCTTTGCTTCTACCTTCAGTTAAACTGCTAACTCTGATTGTAAATTAATTACCTAAATTATATTATTTGCTAACTGCAATCTTTAAATTGTAATGTTGACATCCATTCTCTGTAAAGCTGCTTTGAAATTATATGTATCATGAAAAGCGCTATACAAATAAATTTGAATTGAATTGAAATACCTGACGTTCTCGACACAAGCTTCAAATACATGAGGAAATATTATTATCAGCTTCAGTAACGTTACAATGAAAAGTAATGTAATATTTTAAATAAATGTACAATACTCACATCAGTGTGTTGAGTCGACAGTGTTTATCCTGCAGTAGAGCAGCGATCTGATTCACTCGTGTGTCTCCTAGTTCATGTTCACTCAGTTTCAGCTCTCTCTGGAGTAACAGGTTTTTACCCACAACTCTCTCCACATACTGACAGGCTTCATCTGCAGCAGCACTCAAAAACCTGCAGAAGAGTCAATTCAGTTCTCAACTAATTACATTACAAAATTGACTGATAAAATAAAACACTCAATTAATGTTCTAAAGACAAGCTCTAGTTAGTTATTTAGATGCAACACTTGTCTTTGAACATTTAAATACACAAATAAATATATAAATACTTAAAGGGATAGTTCACCCAAAAATGAAAATGTGATGTTTATCTGCTTACCCCCAGCGCATCCAAGATGTAGGTGACGTTTCTTCAGTCGAACACAAATTATGATTTTTAACTGCAACCGCTGCCGTCTGTCAGTTTTATAATGCCAGTGGATGGGAACTCAAATAAGAGTCTAAAACACTTCCATAGACAAATCCAAATTAAACCCTGCGGCTCGTGACGGCACATTGATTTCCTAAGACATGAAACGATCGGTTTGTGTGAGAAACCGAACAGTACTTACATCATTCTTTACCTCTAAAACACCACTATGTCCAACTGAGTTCAGCATTCGTTTAGTGAGGTCTGATCGTGCTCTGATAACGGCAGTGATGTCTCGCGCATATACTTCAATGAGTGCTAGACATCACTGTCGTTGTCAGAGCGCGATCAGACCTCACTAAACGAATGCTGAACTCAGTTGGACATAGTGGTGTTTTAGAGGTAAAGAATGATGTAAGTACTGTTCGGTTTCTCACACAAACCGATCGTTTCATGTCTTAGGACATCAATATGTCGTCACGAGCCGCAGGGTTTAATTTGGATTTGTCTATGGAAGTGTTTTAGACTCTTATTGTTCGAGTTCCCATTCACTCGCATTATAAGACTGACAGACGGCAGCAGTTGCAGTTAAAAATCATAATTTGTGTTCTCCTGAAGAAACAAAGTCACCTGCATCTTGGATGCGCTGGGGGTAAGCAGATAAAAATCAAATATAAATGTTTGGGTGAACAATCCCTTTAAAGTCTAATAGGGTTATTTAAAAGAAACTCGAGCAACACTTAGGCCTAAAGCAAACTCATAAGAATAGAAAGTCCCACAGAGCAGAAGGGCAAAAGCTCACTAGATCATGATTTTCAGTGTGAATACAGAGTGTGAAATTAAGGCCTCAAGATCTTTCTGGCTTTTAAGCAAGAGGAGTCAGAAACATCAGCAGAGAAAACTCGCTTGTGAAACTGCATGTTTGTGAACATCTGGAGACTCATAGACCTGCTGTAGAGATACAGTGAATCTGGACTTGATGGAAAACAATTGTGTTCAGAAAACAATTCAACTGAAAGGTTATCTAGAAATTTTAATGAGAAGTGTGCACAAAATCAAAATTGTGCATGCTAATTGTTAAGGTATATCATACTCCAGAATAGCACATATACTGACCCATAATGTCTATTTGACCTGTAGCTTGAACCACAACTAAACTGTGTTGACGGTTATCATCATCATGTTAGAAACCGCAGCATCTGATCTGATCTTGATCATTTTGATGCAACAAATTGTACAGCTTAATGTATAACTAAAATAATATATTTTTTATGAATATTTAGCCTGCATATATCTAATCTTGTTAATTATTTCACCCCGTCTCACCTCAGTGTCTTCAGTTGACAGTTTGGATCCTGTAGTAAATCACTGAGCTCCTTCACTCCTGATTGTCCAGGATAATTTCCTGTGAGATCCAGCTCTATCAGGTGTGAAGGGTTTGATCTCAGAGCTGAAGCCAGAGCTTTATAACCTTCTTCTGTCACACTGCAGTTAGAGAGTCTAGAACAGGAATGAAAACATTCAGCTGATTAATCAGTTAAACCTGAACAATAGAAATCCTCAGAGTGAAAATTTGTTCTTTGTACAAATGTATTCAAAATTAGTTGCAGAAACTGACAACTGAATATGGAGGAAAACAAAAGACACAGAGAACTTCAATATGTTAGACATCAACATCACTTTAAAGATTTCAATTATCTAAAACTGTAGAGCTGTGAAAGTTATGGATCTGAATGTTTCACAACATGAGAAAAATTAGAAAATGAGCTAATTCAAGTCCAGACGTCAACTCAGACTCACTGTGAGATATTAAGTATAAAGTGTTTTAGTTTAAACTGTTCAAGTGATTTTAAGCATTTTGATTCTTGTATGTGAAGAATGTTACTGACCTCAATCTCTCCAGTTTACAGTGTGAATCCTTCAGTACGTCACATAAGTGCTTCACTCCTGTGTTTCCTATTTTATTCTCACTGAGGTTCAGCTCTCTCAGGTGTGACGGGTTTGATTTCAGAGCTGAAGTCAGGATGACACACTGTTTCTCTGTAATACTGCATCTACTCAGACTGAAGACAGAGAAATAACAATAGTTCACATCTATGATGATCATCTTATTGAAGAGCTTCAGCAGCATTTAGTTTCCAATAGTCTGTTTTGAAACCCAGTTACTCTAGTTCTGTGTGCTGAAGATACTGTTTCTTCTCTTTCATTTTAACTATTTATTTGATCTCTCTATTCTTTTTTCTCTGTTCAAAAGGCAGATTTCTGCATATCTATTTAACTAGATTTTTTTTATATATATATAAATATGACTAATAGCGAAAACTAAAGAAAGTGCACTGCTATAAAGAATGAAACTTAAGTCATGCTGTCTTGAAATAAATAAACTTCTATCACACTGTAACTGCTGTACAGTATAATGATACTAACTCTAGTTTCTCCAGCTTGAATTGTGAGTTAATCAGTAGATCACTGAGGTTTTTCACTCCAGAGACTCCTAGATTATTCCTGCTCAGGATCAGCTCTCTCAGGTGTGATGGGTTTGATTTCAAAGCTGAAGTCAGGATGACACACTGTTCCTCTGTAATACTGCATCCACTCCGACTGAAGTCAGAAAGAGAAAATGACTCAAATCCATGTTCAGTTCATGTGTGAGTTAAATGAATCATGAATAAATGTCATACAGTCACTAATAAACCAGCAAAAACATGGAAACTTAATGATATAAACGAAAAAACCAAGACAGGAGCATTTGAGGATACTAGTTACAATCCAAGTCTGGATCCGTCCTCACTCCCAAAAATAAGTAAATTTATCACTGTAGATTAATATATATATGATCAATATAGAAACAATAGAGAAATTTGTTTTTTTTACATTTTTAATGGAAGAATATATTATACTTGACTCCGTTATTAAGTAATTTTAGATTGTAATTTACAATCTCTAAATACACATTTTGCTTAATAAAAGATGATTTACTGAAAAGTACCATTAGTCCAGTATAAATGTAACATTTCAGAATAATCTGTTTGTGTAACAGTTTTGTTGTGTTTTATTATCATGGTGTTGCTGTCTGTGTGTGTTCCCTAGTTAGTGTTCTTGGTTGTTAATTAGTTCCTGCAGCTGTTCTGTTTTACCTTGATTACTCTGTCTGTGTATTTAAACTCTTAGTTCTGTCTGTTCATTGTTCTGTTGTTTATGTTGAAGTGGTTGTTTTATCTCTCCTACATGTTAGATTTGTGATTAAAGTGTGAGAAAGCCCTAACGCACCCCCTAGACCAGAGCAGAGCATCATTATTATCAATTATATAAAAAAAAAAACATTGTTAACAGT
This sequence comes from Anabarilius grahami, assembly GCA_003731715.1. NCBI lineage: Eukaryota > Metazoa > Chordata > Actinopteri > Cypriniformes > Xenocyprididae > Anabarilius > Anabarilius grahami. Next base: position 18,922 of record RJVU01060419.1, read on the forward strand.
TTCAACGTAGTAACTTACTAACAATCCATGTTAAATTAAAGTAATACTGTTTTTATGTGTTTTATAACAACAGGGTGCAGGATTGATTTGCACAATTTTAAACGTCTCTAAAAGTTCCGCAGTCACAACGCATCATTTCCACACACAAACATCTGAACTATATCACGTGAAGGTAGAATCAGATATGAATACATATAAAATAGCAATAATAAAGTAAATAATAATAATACACTTGGTGCTTAAAATGTGTCTAAAATGCAAAATAATAGTTAAAAATATTAAAAAGTTAAAAAAAGTTGTATAGGGCCTAAGTATAAACGGCTTGTGAAAATGAAAAAAAAAATGTTTTATTTATTCCATCTCATTTTTTGTAAAGTGCTTTTGTAAAGTCATACTTTTGTTATAACATAACAGGCATGTTGTTTTGATCAGCTTTTACAAGGGTTACTATTAATAGTGTAATAGTTTTTTGGTGAATTGTATTAAAAGCAGAACAAAAATCCTAATAATCAAACTAAATCATAATTATTAATCTAATAATATATGTCTATAAAAAATCCCAAATTCCACATTCAAAAATGTATTGTCCCCGGAGCACATATTTATGATGGATGAATGTGGATGGAGACAGTTTCTTCAGCTCATACTCATTGATCCCGTTCACTGCCATTATAAAGCTTGGATGCATCAGGATATTTATTAATATTTCTTTGATTATGTTCATCAGAAAGAAGAAAGTCATATACACCTATCTTGATGGATTGAGGGCGAGTAAAGCTTGGGCTAATTTTCATTTGAAAGTGAAATAATTGTTTAACTAAAACCATTTCTAAATCTTTCTTCAGATGGAGATACAGCGCTACAAATGATGTGACTTGTGCCCTGTTGACTTCAAATAAAATACACATAAATACAGTATAATGATACTAACTGCATGAAAACCGGTGGTGATGATAATGATAGTTTCTCCAGCTTGAATTGTGGGTTCATCAGTAGATCACTGAGGTTTTTCACTCCAGAGTCTCCTAGTTCATTCCAGCTCAGGTCCAGCTCTCTCAGGTGTGACGGGTTTGATTTCAGAGCTGAAGTCAGGATGACACACTGTTTCTCTGTAATACTGCAAACACTCAGACTGAAGACAGAAAGAGAAAATGACTCAGATTTATGATGATCAACTAACATGTTTATCTTCATCCAGCAGACTTTTGCTGACAAATAAACAGGGATATCCAGGTGCAGGTAACATAGAGAAAGACACACATTGTTCATTTAAATATACTACGACATTGTAACAATACAAAGGCTGAAATCATCAATCTATTATGTTAGTTTACACATTCATTTCATATCATTTTTAAGGTTCTTTCGTGTCACTCTTGGTTTGATCACTGGGACAAATGTGTTTATGTCGGTTGTTTTCAGACACATTGTCGACTCACTAACACTTTACAATAATCTTTCATTAGTGTCACAGTTCGCAGGTCTGTGGATTCCTGTTCTGTTGTTTGTGTGGGTGTGTGGGTGTGTATGTCTTGACTGTCACGTGTGGTTGCTGGGCAACCCACGAGCGCTGATTAGCGATCAGCTGCAGCTGTTGCTTGTCAGCACTGCTATTTAATGTCTCTGTGTTTGTTCGTTCATTGTCGGATTGTTCTGTTGGCTCACGCTCTGTTCCTTTCAGTTCTGCTTTAAGTCTCGTCTGGTGTTCCTGCCGCTGTCAGAGTGGATGTTTATCTCGTCTGGTGTTCCTGCCGCTGTTCCGAGTGGATGTTTATCTCGTCTGGTGTTCCTGCCGCTGTTCAGAGTGGATGTTTATCTGTCTGGAGTTCTGCGTTGGATAAGCGTTTGGGGATCAGCCCATTGTAGTCCCTGTGCTGCCAACAGGACCAGCTGTACTGCAGTTTCCCGACCATTTACGTTGTTTCTGTTTTCTGGTGCCTTTCCTTAATAAAGGAGTTTTGTCACTTGCAATTGAATCTCGAGTTATCAATCCTGACAATTAGTAACATTAACTACATTAGTTAACATGAACCAGTGATGGACAATACTAGTACAGCATTTAATAACCTTAATGTAAGATTCAACATTTACTAATACAGTTTTAAATATAAAAGTTTTCTGTTAACATTAGTTAATCCACTGTGAACGAACATGAACAATGAATAATTGTATAAACGAACATTAACAGATGAATCGATAAAAGTATTTCCTGAAGCAGAAGAAAATCAAACAAGTTTTGGAAAAGGTTCATCTGCTTTAGTGCTGCACCGTGAGGCAGTGTCACGTCTGTTCTGGGTTTAGTTTAGTTTATGTTTTCATGTCTTTTATTTTGTATAATTCTCTCAGTCTTGCTCCTCATGTGATCTTGTCATGTGCTCCCCCTGTTCATGTGTCATGTTCTGATTGGTTCCTTGTTTCATGTGTCACGTTTTCATTGGTTCATTGTGTTCACGTGTTTACTGTTTGTTCATTAGTGTCTGTGTGTATATATAGCCCTCATGTTATCATTGTCTTTTGTCTGTCTTTGTTTCCTGTAACTGCTGTTGGTGAGGTTTATGTTCATGTTCCTTAGTCAAGTCTTTCTTTGTTATTTTAATTGTGTTCCTGTTAGTAGTGGTTGCAAGATGCAGCTTTGTGAAGCTTTGAAGCTTTCCAGCCAGATGTGTCAAAGTGGTTCATTTCTCAAGCCTTCTAATGTACACAGAGACACATGCTGATCAATGGAAATGTGGTGCAGGAAAAAACTTTTTCTTTGAGTTTGACAGCACCAAAATGTGTTACATGGTTAATGATACATTAACATACACAAATAAATAAATAAATGTTCTGTGAAGTATTTATGTTCAGTGTTGTTTCATAATTTTGTAACTGGACAATGCACATGTTGAACATACAAGAATAAGCAATTCTTTAAACCAGATAAAAAAAGTGAACGTGATTAAGGTGGACTGGACAGAGAGAAGAGGAAGTGCTTGTGTAACAGGAGAGGGAAAAACACATTGTTCTGCCAAAAGTGAACCCCTTCTTGAAGCACTTCACTCAAACGAGGCTTTGAACGTCATTGGTGACGTAATTTCATTAAAACAGTACAAGCCCCGAAACGGAGCTCCGGCGGGAAATACCTGACGTTCTTGACACGTCAGGGTTCTGCCCTGGCGGCCTTGTCTGTGTTGTCTTTGCTCCATGTCTCCATGTTTGTGTTGTGTGTCAGTACATGGCTTTGTCCTTGTTTGTGTTTGCCATGTGCTCCTCTTGTCCTGCCTCCTTGTTTAGTCCTGACTACTCCTTTTTTCACTAATTGTGCTCACCAGAACCTTGTGTGCTCTGGTCCCTTTATACTGTTCTTGTCACGATTCAGGGTGCTTCATCGGCTTCCCTGTTGTCTGTGTCCTGTCATTTTCTGCAGCTCGTGACCTGGGCAATCAGCGCTGATGATTTGGCGCTGGTGTGCACAGATCACGAGCTGATCACCCTCACCTGTCGCTTGTCCCCTTCCTCCCTTTTATTCTCTGCTGTGTCTGTCCCTTGTTGTCAGTAGATTCCGTGTTGTCATTCAGGTTCGGTTGTGTTAGTGCTGTGTGTCCTTGTTGTCTTACCTTTCTCCGCTGCTGTGCTCAGGACGCCTAGACGAGGAGTTTTTCGGCTGGCCGTGTGCCTTACATCCTCAGTCTCTGTTCTACGTCCCGTTTGGGCTTTGCACCTGAGGGGGTCTCCACAGCCTGTGTCCGCAGGTGTCTGTACGGACGGCTCTGGAGTTCATCCACTAAGTTTATTTTCACGTGCGTGTGTCACTACACACGTTGGGTGTTTATACGGATTTTCTATTGTTCCTAATAAACAGTATCACATATCCTCTGCGTTTGAGTCCTCTCTCTCTTCACGTTCCTGACAGAATCTACTGACCACATTATGGACTCAGCAGAGGAGATCGACGTTCACCGGGTCCTCAGGCAGCAAGGCACGCTGCTGGGTAGACAGCAGGAGGAGATCGCTGCTTCTCGTCACGCTTTTTCGGAACTGTCACTTCAATTGACCCAGCTCACTGAACGGCTTGATCAGTTTCAGATTATTCCTCCCGCGACTCCTGTTCTACAACCTCCTTCCGATCCAGAGATAGCTGCTTCCCGTCTTGCCGAACCCATTTCAGCCAGAACTCTCTGCGGCACACATCTTACTAGAATTACCCACTCCACCAGGTTTATTACACTCACCCTTTCGGGTAATCATGCTGAGCAGATTCGTTTTCTCCTCATTCATTCTCCCTCCGCTCCATTAGTGTTGGGACACACGTGGTTGGTCAAACATAACCCGCACATTGACTGGACTCTTAATTCTGTTCTGGCATGGAGCACTTTTTGTTTATCTCAATGTTTGGGCCCTGCATTTTCTCCTGTCATGTCTTGTTCTGTGTTACAGGAGGAGCCAGTGAGCCTGGCGAATGTACCGGAGGCTTACCATGACTTGAGAGCGGTTTTCAGTAAGTCCCGAGCTTCATCTCTTCCTCCGCACCGCCCGTACGACTGTGCGATAGATCTGTTACCTGGCACTTCTCCACCTAGGGGGCGCCTTTACTCTCTTTCCGGGCCTGAGCGGGAGGCCATGGAGAAGTACATCAATGATTCTCAGGTAGCTGGTATCATCCGGCCCTCTTCCTCTCCAGCTGGGGCGGGGTTCTTCTTCGTGGGGAAGAAAGATGGATCGCTCCGTCCCTGTATTGATTATCGGGGGTTGAATGACATCACGGTAAAGAATCGTTATCCTTTGCCGTTGATGTCATCGGCCTTCAAGCTCTTGCAGGGGGCGACCATCTTTACGAAGTTGGACCTTCGCAATGCTTACCACCTAGTTCGGATTAGGGAGGGGGACGAATGGAAGACCGCCTTCAACACCCCCACAGGGCACTTTGAGTATTTGGTTATGCCCTTTGGTCTTTCTAACTCCCCGGCGGTCTTCCAGGCACTCGTCAATGACGTGCTTAGAGACATGGTCGACCGGTTTGTATTTGTTTATCTCGACGACATCCTGATCTTCTCCCGGAACGAGCGCGACCATGTCCAACACGTCAGGCGAGTGCTTCAACGGCTGCTTGAGAATCGTTTGTTCGCTAAGGTGGAGAAGTGCGAGTTTCACGCACGGTCGGTTCCGTTCCTGGGATTTATTCTCTCATCCGAAGGTATCCGAATGGATCCCGCCAAGGTAGAAGCAGTTGCTGATTGGCCTACCCCAGATAGTCGTAGAGCGGTCCAGCGATTTCTGGGGTTTGCCAATTTTTACAGGCGGTTCATTCGGAGTTTCAGCCAGGTCGCCCTTCCTCTGACGGATCTCACCTCCACTCGAAAACGTTTCTGTTGGTCACCGCAGGCTCAGGCTGCATTTTCAGACTTAAAGAGTCGCTTTGTTTCGGCTCCCATTCTTGCTACTCCCGATCCGTCTCGTCAGTTCGTTGTGGAGGTGGATGCGTCAGAGGTGGGAGCGGGGGCGATTTTGTCTCAGAGGTCACCTTCGGATGACAGGGTACATCCCTGCGCATTTTTTTCCCATCGTTTAACCCCCTCGGAACGGAATTACGACATCGGGAATAGAGAGTTACTGGCTGTTAAGTTGGCGCTGGAGGAGTGGCGCCACTGGTTAGAGGGCGCGGAGGTCCCTTTTATAGTTTGGACCGATCATAAGAACTTAGAATACATCCGCACCGCTAAACGACTTAATTCCCGACAGGCTCGCTGGGCACTGTTCTTCGGTCGGTTCAATTTTAACATCTCCTACCGTCCGGGATCCAAGAATGGTAAGCCTGACGCGCTTTCGCGGATCTTTGAGGCTGAGCCAAATTCCACCCTCCCGGTGACCATTCTGCCTCCCGATCGGGTGGTAGCGATGGTCACCTGGGGGGTGGAATCCAGAGTCCGATCTGCTCTGCGCAACGTCACAGTTCCCGCGGGGTGCCCTGAGAGCCTGTTGTTTGTGCCTGAATCGGTCCGAACTAGCGTCCTTCAGTGGGGTCACTCATCCATACTAGCTTGCCACCCAGGGGCGGCTCGTACCTGTAGTTTAATCAAGCAGCGGTTCTGGTGGCCTTCCATGGCGCGAGACGCTCGTCAGTTCGTATCGGCATGTCCTGTTTGTGCTGCGGGTAAGGGTTCCAATCGACCCCCAGCAGGGTTACTCCAGCCGCTGCCTGTCCCTTCGAGACCCTGGTCACACATAGCTATGGACTTCGTCACAGGCCTACCTCTGTCTAGCGGCAACACGGTAGTCCTTACTGTGGTGGACAGGTTCTCGAAGGCGGCACATTTTATTCCCCTCCCCAAAGTGCCCTCAGCGAGGGAGACAGCGACTATTGTCCTGGATCACGTTTTCCGTATTCATGGCCTCCCGGTGAACGTGGTCTCTGACAGGGGTCCCCAATTTGTGTCTAAGTTTTGGGCAGAATTCTGTCGACAGCTGGGGGCGACTGCGAGCCTTTCCTCCGGGTATCACCCGCAGACAAACGGTCAGGCTGAGCGTGCCAACCAGGATCTGGAGAGAGTCTTGCGTTGTGTGGCGTCCGCAGAACCATCATCTTGGAGTTCCAGATTGACTATGGTCGAGTACGCACATAACTCCCTCCTGGTCTCGTCTACGGGTTTGTCTCCCTTCCAGTGCTGTTTAGGCTACCAGCCACCCTTATTCCCCTCCCAAGAATCCGATGCCGTTGTTCCGTCTGCGCACTCGTTTATTCAGAGATGCCTCCGTACGTGGAGGGTTGCCAGAGAAGCCCTCACTCGGACTGGTGACAGGAACAAGGCGTCGGTTCGACTCAATTTAACCCCTCAGTTTAAGAATATCCATCCGGTGTTTCATGTCTCTAAGATAAAGCCCGTCATTCGCTCCCCCCTTCAGCCCCAGACCTCTGTTCCTCCGCCTCCTAGACTCATCGAGGGGTCTCCGGCTTATACGGTACGTCGGCTCCTTGATGTGAGGCGGAGGGGTAGAGGTTATCAATACCTGGTAGACTGGGAGGGCTATGGTCCGGAGGAGAGATGCTGGGTTCCGGCTCGTGACGTTCTGGATCGCGCTCTCATCAACCAATTCCATCGGCGTCATGGTGAGTCCTCCGGGGACGCCAGGAGGCGTCCCTGAGGGGGGGGGGGGACTGTCACGATTCAGGGTGCTTCATCGGCTTCCCTGTTGTCTGTGTCCTGTCATTTTCTGCAGCTCGTGACCTGGGCAATCAGCGCTGATGATTCGGCGCTGGTGTGCACAGATCACGAGCTGATCACCCTCACCTGTCGCTTGTCCCCTTCCTCCCTTTTATTCTCTGCTGTGTCTGTCCCTTGTTGTCAGTAGATTCCGTGTTGTCATTCAGGTTCGGTTGTGTTAGTGCTGTGTGTCCCTGTTGTCTTACCTTTCTCCGCTGCTGTGCTCAGGACGCCTAGACGAGGAGTCTTTCGGCTGGCCGTGTGCCTTACATCCTCAGTCTCTGTTCTACATCCCGTTTGGGCTTTGCACCTGAGGGGGTCTCCACAGCCTGTGTCCGCAGGTGTCTGTACGGACGGCTCTGGAGTTCATCCACTAAGTTTATTTTCGCGTGCGTGTGTCACTACACACGTTGGGTGTTTATACGGATTTTCTATTGTTCCTAATAAACAGTATCACATATCCTCTGCGTTTGAGTCCTCTCTCTCTTCACGTTCCTGACAGTTCTTCCTTCCCTCATGTCTTTGCTGGTTTGTTGCGTTCATTGTGTGTGTGTATAGTGCTCTTAGATCTTGTCAGTCAGTGATAGATTTAGCTTTCATTGTCAGAATATTTTCCTTCTTGACAAATTCTAGTTTTTCTTGAGTTTTGTCTAGTTCTAGTTTTTATTTTGTTCTAGTTCTCCAAGGCTTCCTTTTTTTTTGGTTTCTTTTTTTTTATTTGGTCAACTCATCCTTTATTTATTTTAGTTTCCTGCAAGGGTGTTCTCTTGCTTTATTTTGTGTTTGCTAGTTTCAGTCATTTACTTCTATCATTTTTATTTTCTTTTGTTTCTCTAATCTTAGTTCTCTGCTTCAGAATTTGTTGCCTCATGTTTTATATTATTATTAACTCTCTTGTGCCTTGCCTGTTTGTTTTGTGTCTTGTCTATTGTTTTGAGTCTTGTGTTCGTTCCTGCCCTCCTCTGCCCTTTGTCCTGAGTTTGTCTGGCCACTGTTTTTGACTGCCTGGCAGCCAAGACTGGAACTTCCACCTTCATCCCGCCTGGTGCTGCTTCCCAAGCTGTCCTCAAGTCTGTTGACACCTTAGACTGATTTTCCATGGTCATCCTCCCTGTCTGTCATCGTGTTGTCTGCCCTGCCCTGCTGTTTGACTGTTTCACACCTTAATCTCCCTGTTGTGCCCTGTCTTTAGTATTGTTAATAAAATCCCTTTACTGCTCATTCTGTGCCTGGGTCCTCACTCCTGCAAGACCTGACAACACAAGTTTCGAAGCCTCGGTATCAGGAGTAACATCACTAGAATAAAGCTGCACTTGTGTTCAGTCAATGGTGAATCTTATTACAGGCAGATACTTATCAAAGATTCTTAAAATGCACTTGTTCAAAAGTTACAGTATATGCTGCACCAAAATTAGACATTTTACATTCTGTGAAATACAAACATTAAACTGAAAGCAGTTATGAACAGTTGTGATGTCACAAAAAAAAACTTGTTTCACACCAGCAATCAGTAAACATGATCACATTCAGCAGTCATGTTCACAAAGAGCAATCAATATACACACACTTATATTTAATCTACACAGAATTAATGTGTGAAAGTTAGGAAAGACAGTGTTTATAGTGCAGCTGTTTTCAATCTATCACTTATTCAAAGAATTTTCTAAGCTCTGGAAGAAAACCATTGTCCTCCCTCTGCAGTAACTGAAATAAATTATTAATTAAATATTTAAAGCTTGATAGTGACATTTAAATTGTGTGTTTTTAATTTCCTGTTTAATTGTATTACTTTATATTGTTGGGAAAAAAACTGCTATGACTCAAATATGTGAGGAAATATTATCAGCTACAATAACGTTACAATTAAAAGTAATGTAATATTTTAAATAAATGAACAATACTCACATCAGTTTGTTGAGTTGACAGTATTTATCCTGCAGTAGAGCAGCGATCTGATTCACTCCTGTGTCTCCTAGTTCATGTTCACTCAGATTCAGCTCTCTCTGGAGTAACGGGTTTTTACCCACAACTCTCTTCACATACTGACAGGCTTCATCTGCAGCAGCACTCAAAAACCTGCAGAAGAGTCAATTCAGTTCTCAACTAAATGTCTGTTGCATTACAAACATGATTGATAAGATAAAAAACGTAATTATTGTTAAAGACAAGCTCTAGTTAGTTATTTAGATTTAACACTTTTCTTTGAACATTTAAATACACAAATAATTATATATACATGCTTGAAAACATAGCATAATAGAGTTATTGAAAATTAACTCGAGCAACACTCAGTCCTAAAGCAAACTCATAAGAACAGAAACGTCCCACAGAGCAGAAGGGCAAAAGCTCACTAGATCATGATTTTCAGTATAAATACAGAGTGTGAAATTAAGGCCTCAAGATCTTTCTGGCTTTTAAGCAGGAGGTATGAGAAACATTAGCAGAGAAAACTGGCTTGAGAAACTGCATGTTTGTGAACATCTGGAGACTCATTGACCTGCTGTAGAGATACAGTAATCTGGGCTTTTTGGAAAACAATTGTGTTCAGAAAACAATTCAACTGAAAGGTTATCTAGAATTTTTAATGAGAAGTGTGCACAAAAACAAAATTGCGCATGTTAATTGTCAAGGTATACCATACTCCAGAATAGCACATATACTGACCCATAATGTCTAGACTGGGTAAACCCAGCCTGATCTGCCGGCGATTTGATTTTGCCCGGCAACTCAGTCTGGAAACCCGTACATTAATTTCTACTGCTTCTGTTACACTTTTGCGGGAACCAATCACAGACTGGCTTGTCCACCTTGCTCGCTATTGGCGGGTATAACACCATGACAAAGCGACGACAAGCAGCTTTTTGTTTACATTGAACATGGTGGCCACCGAAGCGCAGCAACCAGTTGATGCCGCTGTCGATGCTGTTTTAAAAGATTTCACAGGCATGTTTTCTTTGAAAACGGAACAGAGACTTGCCCTAGAACAATTCATAAAAAAAGAAGGATGTGTTTGCCTTACTACCGACCGGCTTTGGTAAAAGCCTAATTTACCAGCTAGCCCCGCTGCAAAGTACGTCACCCGGATCGTTGATCTGATTGGTTGAAGGACTATCCAATTGCGTGAATAATGCTCGTTGATCACGCCTCTTGTGCAGTAGAAAATACATAGCAGACTCTCCAGACCAATGTTCAATTTTAAATTGAGCTTGGTCTGGTGATAGCCAGACAACATAATGTCTATTTGACCTGTAGCTTGTACCACTACTAAACTGTTGACGGTTATCATCATCATCATGTCAGAACCCGCAGAATCTGATCTGGTCTTGATCATTTTGATGCAACAAATTGTCTAGCTTAATGTATAACTAAAATAATATATTTGTTATGAATATTTAGCCTGCATATAATCTTGTTAATTATTTCATCCCGTCTCACCTCAATGTCTTCAGTTGACAGTTTGGATCATGTAGCAAATCACTAAGCTTCTTCACTCCTGATTGTCCAGGATCATTTCCTGTGAGATCCAGCTCTATCAGGTGTGAAGGGTTTGAGCTCAGAGCTGAAGCCAGAGCTTTATAACCTTCTTCTGTTACACTGCAGTTAGAGAGTCTAGAACAGGAGCAAAAATTCAGATGATTAATCAGTTAAACCTGAACAATATAAATCCTTAAAGTGAAAATTTGTTCTTTGCACAAATGTATTGAAAGACACTGCATTTACCGCATATGGGGAACGTCAATTGTGAACCGGTGTCTGAAAGCAATGTATTAAATCTCGCCAATCCTATTGGCTGGCGACAGCCTATGACGTCATCAAGACGTGGCCTGGAAGTATAAAGGAGCTGCCAGTGAAGCAGTCAGTATCTTATCATCTGAAGGGACTGTTCAGCAGGCAGCCCCGATGCATGGCAAGGGACGCAAGTCTCTCGTTCCCTGTTCTCAGGGAACCATGGTTACGATAGCAACCTAGTCTTGGCCAGCAACCTGTCTGAACACAGAGCCTCACCAATGCATTCTTCAGAGAAGATATCCAGTAAGAGTGATTGCAAAGGGGCAGTAAGCAACTCAGACCAGAGCATAGAGACGGACATCCTGGAGAGCAGGACTCAGCTAAGTCTCTTAACCCTACAAATGAGGGGAGTAAACTCTGCTCAATCCTAGGATCTACTCAGCACCTGATTATTCACACTGAGGAAGCTGTGCATTCAAACAACCAGACAAGGGGAGCACATTAATCAGCCTGGGGGCTGGATCACAAACGGGAGGCCTCATAGAGGCCTTCAACCACTGACCTGCTTAGGGAGCTAAGCACTATGCAGGACGACCCTAAAGCCCCGGGTATACTTCGGCTGTCCGCGTTCGTGCACCGTCCGCATGACATAATTTTCGTCATGCGGAGGGCTCGCGGCCGGCCGCACACCCTGGCCGCATGCAGGCCAAATTTCGAGACCGCGCGGACAGTCCGCGTGCAACAGCGCATGCGCGAGCAGTATAGAAGAGTCCACTAGGTGGCAATACGCACAGTATTGAGCACAGTGTTCAGCCGTCAAAGAAGAGTGTGAAAAGACCGTTTTAAAAACAACATGATTGAAAAGAGAAAAACACGACAATGGACGGTGAACTTGACGAGCGTTTGTGCGAAGAGATTATAAGTATAACACATTTGTACAATTCATGTTTAAAGAGTACAAAGATGTGTTAAGGGCAGCAAATTCATGGAGAGGGATAAGTAAAATATGGGAAAGGATGCACTTCTTTTCTTCTCCGATCATGCCCAGTGAATGTCACTCTGATGACAAGACTCAGTGCTGCTCTCCGATGTCAGGTAGAGCATAGAAAAAACTGTACTGCGCATGTGACGAACGCAGTCATCACGCGTGACGCGTCCAGGCGCGGAAAGTGAAGTATACCCGGGGCTTAACAAGGGGAGTACAGAGCTCAACCTAACAGATAGACCGTACTGTAGGCACAAAATCATGGAGGCCCAAGAAGGGGCCTACAACATGAAAACAGTTCTACACAGTGTAGAAGTAAAAATAATACAGCAGCCTTGCTAAAGGCCAACGTGTGAAGCTACATGTTTAATCTGCTTAAGTTTCAACAAGAAGTGGGGGTGGGAAAGCTTCAAGGACAGCCTGTTAAGGCCACACACCTCTAACAGCTAGCATTCTGAAAGCAAGAACCCACAAACATGTAACTCTTTCAGAATGAAACTGAGAAAAACCAGCAGATAAGACTGTAGTGTGCCCACATAACAGGCACAGATACGACACCTCTTCCCTCGAAAAGATGGCCAAATGAGAACGGAGCGTCTAAATAGGCAGACGCTCAGAATTCACACAGACAGCGCGCTCAAGCACTGACCGCGTGTCACAGATTGTGTGCGTCACCGGGTGTCAAACAAAGAGCTTGGCCACACAAAAGACACATTTAGAGTTCTCATTTTACTGTCACCACACCCATTCTGAAACGTTTGTTAGACATAATAAAACATTCTTCCTGGATTCGATAGTAATCGCGATCAGACAAAACAGTCCCGAAAGACGAAAAGATACTGACTGCTTCACTGGCGGCTCCTTTACACTTCCGGGCCGTGTCTTGATGACGTCATAGGCTGTCGCCGGCCAACAGCATTGGCGAGATTTGATACATTGCTTTCAGACACCGGTTCACAAGTGATGTTCCCCATATGCGGTAAACGTAGTGTTGAGTTCCCTTTCGAAAGGGAACTTTAATGTGTAAGACATCAACCACTTTCAAGATTTCAATTATCTAAAACTGTACAGCTGTGAAAATTATGGATCTGACTGATTCACAAAATGAGAAAAAATAGAAAATGAGCTAATTCAAGTCCAGACATCAACTCAGACTCACTGTGAGATATTGAGTATAAAGTGTTTTACTTTAAACTGTTCAAGTGATTTTAAGCATTTTGATTCTTGTATGTGAAGAATGTTACTGACCTCAATCTCTCCAGTTTACAGTGTGAATCCATCAGTACGTCACATAAGTGCTTCACTCCTGTGTTTTCTATTTTATTCTCACTGAGGTCCAGCTCTCTCAGGTGTGACGGGTTTGATTTCAGAGCTGAAGTCAGGATGACACATTGTTTCTCTGTAATACTGCATTCATACAGACTGAAGACAGAGAAATAACAATAGTTCACATCTATGATGATCATCTCATTGAAGAGCTTCAGCAGCACTTAGTTTCCAATAGTCTGTTTTGAAACCCAGTTACTCTAGTTCTGTGTGCTGAAGATACTGTTTCTTCTCTTTCATTTAACTATTTATTTGATGTCTCTATTCTTTATTCTCTGTTGAAAAGGCAGATTTCTGCATATCTATTTAACTATATTTAAAAAAAAATGTGACCAATAGGGAAACCCAGAAAATGCACTGCTATAAAGAATGAAACATAAGCTCAGCTGTCTTAAAATAAATAAACTTCAATCATACTGTAACTGCTGTACAGTATAATGATACTAACTCCAGTTTCTCCAGCTTGAATTGTGGGTTCATCAGTAGATCACTGAGGTTTTTCACTCCTAGTTTATTCCCGCTCAGGATCAGCTCTCTCAGGTGTGACGGGTTTGATTTCAGAGCTGAAGTCAGGATGACACACTGTTTCTCTGTAATACTGCAAATATTCAGCCTGAAGACAGAAAGAGAAAATTATTAAAATCCATGTTCAGTTCATGTGTGAGTTAAATGAATCATGAATAAATGTCATACAGTCACTAATAAACCAGCAAAAACATGGAAACTTGAATAAAAGAATTTATCACTGTAGATTAATATATAGGATCAATATAGAAACAATCAAAAATCTACATTTAAATGGTCTATTTTTACATTTTTAATGCAAGAAAATATTATTCTTGAATCGATTATTAAATCATTTTATAGCGTAATTTACAATCTCTAAATACACATTTTGCTAAATAAAAGAAGATTTAGTGAAAAGTACCATTAGTCCAGTATAAATGTAACATTTCAGAATAATCTATTTGTGTAAAAGTTTTGTTGTGTTTTATTATCATGGTGTTGCTGTCTGTGTGTGTTCCTTAGTTAGTGTTCTTGGTTGTTAATTAGTTCCTGCAGCTGTTCTGTTTTACCTTGATTACTCTGTATTTAAACTCTTAGCTCTGTCTGTTCATTTTCTGTGTCGTTTATGTTGAAGTGGTTTTGTTTTATCTCTTCTACATGTTAGATTTGTGATTAAAGACAGTGTTACTGTATTTTTCATCGTTGTGAGCTTCATTACAACCAGCCATTCTTGAAAATGTGTTACACTGTTTTTTACTCTGTTCTCACTTCTGTCTTGATTCACAGCAAAGATTTGTTAGATTCAGCATATGAAACAATTTTACAGCCACACAGTTTAAAATGCTTTAAAGTTTAATGCTCTTTTTACTGATACACATACAAATCGGTTAAAGGATTAGTTCACTTTCAAATGAAAACTAGATAAAAAGTTTGTAGACAAACTTTAAGTTGGCTTGAAGAAGTCTAGCCAGAAAGTTTGAAGTAGTTTTAAAAGCTTAAAGGGGCACTCAGTGATATTTCAAATACACTGTAAAACCGTAAGTCTGATCAGTTAGAAAAGATATAGCACACTAAGTCAGAACAGTCTGAAGGTTTGAGTCGGATTTGGTCAGAAAATTCAGAAAATTTAGTCACAGAAAAATAAGTTTAAAAAGCATTTCAGTAAGTTGTTTTTCCAAGCCCAAGCTTTACTCACCCTCAAGCCATCCTAGGTGTATATGAGACCAGAGCAGAGCGTCATTATTATCAATAATATTAAAAAAACATTGTTAATGGTTTCAATGTAGTAACATACTAACTATTCATGTTAAAGTAAAGTAATACTGTTTGTATGTGTTTTATAACAGGGCCTCAACAGGGTGTGGAATTGTTTTGCACAATTTTAAACGTCTCTAAAAGTTCCGCAGTCACAACGCATCATTTCCACACACAAAAATCTGAACTATATCACGTGGTGAAGGTAGAATCAGATATGAATATATAAAATAGTAATAATAAAGTAAATAATAATAATACACTTGGTGCTTAAAATGTGTCTAAAATGCAAAATAATAGATAAAAAATATTTAAAAGTTTAAAAAAAGTTGTATAGGGCCTAAGTATAAACAGCTTGTGAAAATGAAAATGAAAAAAAATGTTTGTTAAATGCTGTTTTATTTATTCCATCTAATTTTTTGTAAAGTGCTTTGGTAAAGTCATACTTTTGTTATAACATAACAGGCATGTTGTTTTGATCAGCTTTTACAAGGGTTACTATTAATAGTGTAATAGTTTTTTGGTGAATTGTATTAAAAGCAGACCAAAAATCCTAATAATCAAACTAAATCATAATTATTAATCTAATAATATATGTCTATAAAAAAAATCTAAATCAAAATTCAACATTCACAAATGTATTGTCCCCGGAGCACATATTTATGATGGATGAATGTGGATGGAGACAGTTTCTTCAGCTCATACTAATTGATCCCGTTCACTGCCATTATAAAGCTCGGATGCGTCAGGATATTTATTAATATTTCTTTGATTATGTTCATCAGAATGAAGAAAGTCATATACACCTAAGATGGCTTGAGGGCGAGTAAAGCTTGGGCTAATTTTCATGTGAAAGTGAACTAATCCTTTAACTAAAACCATTTCTGAATGTTTCTTCAGATGGACATGCAGCGCTACAAATGATGTGACTTGTGCCCTGTTGTCTTAGTTCACTTTCTAATTAAAATTTCCTGATAATTTACTCACTCCCATGTATGTTCATGTCTTTCTTTCTTCAGTCGAAAAGAAATTAAGGTTTTTGATGAAAACATTCCAGGATTTGTCCATATAGTGGACTTCAATGAAGCCCAAACGGTTGAAGGTCAAAATTACAGTTTACAGCAATCCCAGACAAGAAGTAAGGGTTTTATCTAGAGAAACAATCACTCATTTTCTAAATTAAAAAAAATATATATATATATGTTTTAACCATAAATGCTCATCTTGAACTAGCTCTCTTCTTCTTTTCTATTTGAATTCCAGCAGTGTAGACACTGCTAAGTGTATTACTGCCCTCCACAGGTCAAAGTTTGAACTAAATTGTCATATACAATATTCTAGTGCAAGTATATAACAATTATTTCAAACTATGACCTGTGGAGGGCAGTAATATACTTAGCAGTGTCTACACTGCTGGAATTCAAATAGAGAAGAAGCAGAAGAGAGCTAGTTCAAGATGAGCATTTATTGTTAAAACTTATAGAATTTATTTATTTATTTTTAAGAAAATGAGCGATAGTTTCTCTAGACAAGACCCTTATTCCTTGTCTGGGATCATGTAGAATGCTTTGAAGCTGCAATGAAACTGTCATTTTGACCTTCAACCGTTTGGGCTCCATTGAAGTCCACTATACGGAGAAAAATCCTGGAATGTTTTCATCAAAATCCTTAATTTCTTTTTGACTGAAGAAAGAAAGACATTAATATCTTGGATGACATGGGGGTGAGTAAATTATCAGGAAATTTTAATTTGAAAGTGAACTAATCCTTTAAAATAAATGAAATGGTAAATAAAGTATAATGATACTAACTGCATGCAGACTGGTGGTGATGATAATGATAGTTTCTCCAGCTTGAATTCTGGGTTCATCAGTAGATCATTGAGGTTTTTCACTCCAGAGTCTCCTAGTTTATTCCAGCTCAGGTTCAGCTCTCTCAGGTGTGATGGGTTTGATTTCAGAGCTGAAGTCAGGATGACACACTGTTTCTCTGTAATACTGCAGTCACTCAGACTGAAGACAGAAAGAGAAAAGACAATGACTCAGATCTATGATGATCAACTAACATGTTTATCTTCATCCAGCAGACTTTTGCTGACAAATAAACAGGGATATCCAGGTGCAGGTAACATGGATAAAGACGACACATTGTTCATTTAAATATACTACCGACATTGTAACAATACAAAGGTTGAAATTGTCGATCTATTCATGTTAATTTACACATTCATTTCATATCTATTCATACTAATCATACTATTCATATTCGTACTAATACAGTTTTAAATACAAAGTTTTCTGTTAAGATTAGTTAATCCACTGCGAACGAACATGAACAATGATTAATTGTATAAACTAACATTAAAGGGGAACTCAGTGACATTTTAAATCATCTCAAGTTACCCATGTAACCATGGTTCCCTGAGAACAGGAAACGAAATGCTGTGTAAAGACGCTAGGGGAACGTCTCCGTATGAACCGGTGTCTGAAACACTTATCCAATCTCGGCAATATCTGCTAACAGTGATTGTAAATTGTAAATTATTACATTATTTTCTAACTGCATTCTTTAAATTGTAATGTTGACACGCATTCCCTGTAAAGCTGCTTTGAAATGATATGTATCG
Organism: Anabarilius grahami; assembly: GCA_003731715.1. NCBI lineage: Eukaryota > Metazoa > Chordata > Actinopteri > Cypriniformes > Xenocyprididae > Anabarilius > Anabarilius grahami. Next base: position 36,527 of record RJVU01060419.1, read on the forward strand.
TGAAAAGCGCTATACAAATAAATGTGAATTGAATTGAATATCATATTGACCGGCGACAGCCCATGACATCATCACAATGCGACCCGATAGTATATGAGGGGTGCCTAGATAACATGTCATCCACTTATCGTCTGAAGGGACTGTAAGCAGGCAGGCCCCGATACATGGCAAAGAGACGCAGCATCTCATTCCCTGTTCTCATGGAACCATGGTTACATGCGTAACCTGAGATGTTCCATATCGAAAGGGAACACAACGCTGCGTAAAGACGCTAGGGGAACGATATACTCATGCCGCCATGCTGAGGGGAGTGCATGCCAACGCAGTGGCAGTGACAACTGTCAGAATCCGGCAAATTCAAATGAAACACCAGACCCAATCACCCTACGGGTTCATATCTGGTCTGTCAGTGACAGCGCTCCCAGCCATCAAAGCCTCAGCTATAGGCCTAAAAGCGGCAACCATATTTACATATGAAGGCCTGGAACCAACAGATTAGAAAGGGCACAAAGCAATAAGTGCATGTTCTCACCACACATATGGATTTTAAAAAGAGCACAAAGCACTCTGCGCATGCTCTTACTATACACATGGAATTAGAAAGGGCAAACACACTCCTTGTACCATGCATACAGATTTTAGATAGGGCACGAAGCACTCGGCGCATACCCTGTTCTCCACAACATTTTACTTCATACAGAAAGGGTTCCTTTAAGGGAACGTGGCTAGGGGCCCGGCGGACCCGCAGCCAGTCACTTTTCAGGGGACACGGTCACCCTAAATACCGCCAGGGAGGCTGACCCAGGTACTAGCTGTACTAGTAACTTAACACTCTGAGGTCTGAGGGTATCACCGGCGATACCACCGCGGTTTTTTTCTTACCAGTGTGAAAGAGACTCAAAATACTCTGTCAATGTTGCACATACAATTAAGAGTTATACACCATTTTAATCTGTGGAATATCTTCTTTCATTTGTGTACACTGAGTAAAAACAAAATGTTGTGCTTTTTGTAAAATAAAGAAAACAAACATGATGCGTGATATCTCGTCTCCCTCTGAACGAACTCCAATCTGATAGTTCTCAGAAAATGAACTGTAACTTAGTGAATTCTAATGACAAAAAAATTACACTTATGTCAAAAGAAACGTTGAGATGTCAGCTTTTAAATCGTGTAAGTCAAATCGAAAACAAACATTCTGTGTTTATGTAATCTGTATGAAAAGAGAGCCATGTCAGAAGTCCGTGATTCAGCTCATTACCCACTAATGCGGCCACGCCCATGGAGCGAGCGCTATTCAGAAGAAAATTCAGTCAATACATGCAGACATAGTTTCAATCGTGTATTTATTATCTTGAAAAGTGTTTATCTGGATGTTAAAGCCATGGTTAGCGAGCTCTAGAAGACATGCAGTTAGTTCCTGGTTCTTCTTCTTTTTTATATGGATTTGTGGACTAAAGGTGTACAGAGCGCCCTCCGGCTGCAAGTATGAATTGAAAACACCATTCCTGAAATGTCCTCTTCTTCTTTAGAATGATTTGTGGACTAAAGGTGTACAGAGCGCCCTCCGGCTGCAAGTATGAATTGAAAACACAGTATCCAGCACTCATAGTGATGAGAATAAATATAGAATAAATATTACTCCTCTGTATAGAAATTTGACATAAACATATAAGAATCATCAATATTTCTCCAAATGTGCATGCTTTTAAGCTAAAAGCCTATATGAAATGCCATAGAGGTAACATAATTGTTCAGACACTTTGCATCACAGAAATACATTATATTTTAAAGAATATAATAGAATACCATTATTTTAAATGGAGCTGAGACATGATTACAGAGGGTTTTTTTCACAGCCTACCTGACTGAAAGAGCTCATTAATATGCAAGTCATTTCAGCTCATTACTATTCAATTCTTTTGTCTTCTCAGGTGTAAATGAGCCATTATTCATGATGACTCACGCATACTGTTTCTCTTGACAAAAAGTGTCTTACAAAAACTAAGTCAATATATTGTTTTATATGAAGGAGTAGGCAGCATAATTTTTACATAATTCTGAAGCAAAAACTCTAGTCTACAACCTCCAATACCCAGAAGTCTTATGAACACAGATTTAATATACTTTTTTTGGCCTTATTTCAGTGACTTAAGTTTTCTGTTTTTTCAATAACCACGCATAAACGCTATTCCTTCAAAAATACAAACATGTACATACATGTTCCTCACGTATTATGGTAGCCTAGTTTGTGCTGAATACAGAGTAATGACACTTGTGTCATTAATATGTTTATGAACAACTGAAAAAAGCACAAATGTCAGGGCATGTCAAAACTTCTCCAGGGCCCCAAAAATCCTCAGACCCCAGAGGGTTAATCTGCCTACCACCTGTCTGTTTCGAGGGGAGTATATCTGCTCGATCCTAGGATCTACAAAGCACCTATGTTTCAAGGCGCTAAGGAAGCCGTGCACTCTAAAAAATGGGGACCCCCATGAGGGGAATGCTCACAGCCTAGGGGCTGATCTAATCGGGAGGCCTCAAAGGACCAATGACCAGCTTAGGGAGCTAAGTACTCAAATCTACTCTCAGAATGAGAGGAGTCCCAAGCTCGACCTATGAGGTCGACCAGGCTATAGGCTAGGAAAACGAAGGTGACAAATATTAGCCAAGTCAGCGACACATAATAACATGCAGTCTCAGGAAGGCCAGTTTTATTAAAAGGCCAGTCATCACACTGCCAGCAAGCAGAGTGCTTCAGTAAAGCACCCTTTTTACAAACATGCGGCAACATACCCTGAGGAGGCCCACTTGGGCCTACTACTCTAGATGAACACGGCTATCAGCTCGTGACACCCACTAACAGTAAGACCTTGCTGACCGATACCCAACTGCAGGGGACTCACATCAGGGCGGCCTACAGCGGCCAGCTACCTGGTATCAAGTCTTAACTGGCAGAGAAGAAACCCGCATCGTGGGAATTTCGGTTCCAGGGGACCCTAAGGTCACCCACCTCAAACAAACTGGCTGAAAAAGGTTGATGCTAGCTGCCATGCACCCGCTTAACAGGGCTGGTCCTCAGGGAGGCCAGTAAAGGCTAACAACCTGATAGCTAGTTGTCTGAGGCCTGCAACACTGGGGCTTGCCCGCAGGGAGGCCTGTTAAGGCCAACTACATGATAGCAAGACTAGCTAGCTGTCCATAGGCCTGCAACCCTGGGGTTCACTCACAGGAAGGCCTGCTAATACACAGGGAAGCCCGCTAGGGCCATCCATCTAAAAGTAGACTCCTTCTCTTTTTTTTGCTGCCAGTTACCCACGTTGCTGGGGGCTCGCCTCCAAGGTGGCCTGCTAGGGCCAGCTACCTGGCAGCCAGTTCAACATGGCTAAATGCAGCAACATTGATGGAGCACATCTCCAGGGAGGCCCGTCTAAGGCCAACGACCTGATAGCAAGACGTTGCTCTTAACACTCATAGGGGACTCAGGGGGCCTGCTGAGGCCACAACCAGCGGCAAGTCTTGCTGCTAGCACACTACTGGGGACTCACTCGCAAGAGGCCTGTTAATGCCTGCATGTCTAACAGCAAGTCTAGCTAGCTGCTAAACACTCCCCAAGAGACTGGGGCTATCTAACAGGAAGACCTACCAGGGCCTGACTACCTGCCAAACACTGGTGCTGGTGACTACTCACAAGAAGGCCTACTAGGGCCAACTATTTGGAGCATGGAACATTGCTACCACATCCACACTGATGAGGGCTCACCACAGAGAGGCCTGCTAAGGCCTACTATCTGATAAAATACCCCAAAGCTACCAGAAACCCATTTAATGGGGGCTGTACACAGGGAGGCTTGCTAAGGCCAGCTACCTGACAGCACATATACTGGCTGCTAGGAGCCCAACACGGTGGGGACTCACACTGAAGGGAGGTCTGTTAAGCCTACTGCCCTATAGCAAGTCTAGTAGCAAAAATAGACAGGTCACAGGCTTAGGCGCTGTTTATACAATCACATTGCTCACAAGCAGTGTACTCAGTAAAAGCACCTTTCACCCTCTAAGCGAGGGGAGTACAACATACGCCAGATGCCCTGAAGGACGTCTATTTGGGCCAACTACTCAGGATGAACACAGACGTCAGCTCGTGGCAATGCTCGGGCTACAAGTGAGCGCACTAAATGACCAGCCCGAAGTGAAAGTCAAAATTCTGCTCGACCTGAGCCCCAATGGTGAAGGGCAGACAAAAAAACTAGAGCTATAAGCAAAGGACTCATATAAAACCTTGTAATTTACAAGGGAGTACGGTTCGCATGACCCTGAAAATGTTACAGGGTAAAGGCATACCATAGCGACTCCAAACACGACAGAAACAGTATCTGCGCTCCACCTTCGGGGAATGGGGGCCCGTTTCCTAGAAACGGCCACCCACGATCAACCCAACGCTTGAACGTTATTTCAGCGGCTTAGGGGAGTCAAGCTAGGGCCTAACAGTAACTAGCTTCTGAAAAGCGGGGCCACAGCAGAGAGCATTTGTTCTATTCACAAAGAAAAATGCCTAAACCACCTATTCTGCCTCTACGCCAGCCTGCATTAAAACCCCCAATCCAGGAGGAGGCGGGCCTTGGCCGGAGGAGGCCAGTGCTAGGGATGCAAAAAACAAACCGAAAGGCGGCCTGCACTCACTGAAGAGGGGCCAAAGGCAGAAATGCATAGCAGCCTGCCTAAATCCCTAGCACTAGCCCTAGGCCAGTTATCAAGGCGGCCCTGGTGAGGGCCAGTCCAAAGCATAGATGTACCTGGCGCTCTTCAGAGCAGCCGCCTCACAGAACAACTCTCACATGCGAGAGGAGGCACAATCACTAGCTGAAACCGCTAAGGTGGCAGTTCTAAATCTCCATTAAAACCTTAGCTATCCTAAATATATGAATCCATCAATATTTCTCCAAATGTGTATGCTTTTAAGCTAAAAGCCCTGATGGATGTTGTTTTGTCAAAGGTAACGACTCCGTTTTTCATATTCATAACTCCTGACGCATAGGCTATTAACAAATTACGGTCACTATAAGAGTAAAACAGAGGTCAAAATGTGAAGCTTGAGTCTTAGATCTTTTTAATGATGTATAGTTTGTCAACTGCATATTAACAAAGTATATTAAAATAGAAAGCCATTATTTGGTTAGAGACTTGAGACTTCTTTTAAAAACATTATAATAGTAATGTGTCCAATCTTTTGACTGGTACTGTAATTTAAACTATATTAGGCCTATACAACATTTTCTTCACATTTGCAATAATACGTGCATGCATGAGATCACAAAAATCATGTTTTTTTGTCAAGAGTGGAAATTATATTTACGTTAATACAGCTGATATGATCCTGTTATCAGAGAGTTTTTTCACATAGCCTACCTGACTGAAAGGGCTCATTATGCGGGTCATTATGTGGGTCTTTGTCTTCTCGGGTGTGAATCACAGCATTATTCATGAAGATTCATGCCTCCACGCATACTGTATTTCTTGACAAAAAGTGACTTACAAAATTTTAATCAATATATTGTTTTATATGAACGAGTAGGCAGGATAATTTTTACATCATTTTAAAGCAAAAACTCTAGTCTACAACATCCAATACCCAATAAGTCTTGTGAACACATATCAAATATTAGTTTTGTGGCCTTATTTCAGTGACTTAAGTTTTTGTTTTTTTCAATAATCACACATCAAAAATACAAACATGTACATACATGTTGCTCACATATTATGGTAGCCAAGTTTGTGCTGAATACAGTGTAATGACACTTTTTCCATTAATATGTTTATGAACAACTGAAAAAAGCACAAATGTCAGGGTATGACAAAACTTCTTCAGGGCCCCAAAAATCCTCAGATCCCAGAGGGTTAAAGATCTAGATGGCAGGGTTTGAGCCTTCAGTGTCGATGTCCTACCAGATAAGAGATAATTCGCAAATGTCTCATCAATCGGAGGCACCGACACATCCCCATGTTCTGCCAATCCTTCGACATCAGAGAAATTAGCACAATGATTTTGATGGATTCGTCTCGAATACGGGATTTTCCATGCCTTCTCAACCTCAGTACGCAGGTTGGGAAAGAATGGATGGCTCACCAGAGTCTGGAGTTTATGGCCGGAGAGAAAACGATCGTCAAGCCTGCCGCGCTCGATCTCTCTCCTAACGTGCTGCCATGGCAACCGTAACCTGCCGGCGGTGCGTTCCATAACCTCCAAAAGCACTGCATACGTGGGGCAGGTTGAATGAGAGGATTCAGCTATCTCATCTTCTCTATCCTCCTCAGCCATCTCCTGCTCTGCAGGAAGAGCACCAGCTGATGGACCTGAGGATGCAGATGAAAGCACATCCTCTTCCAGCAGCTCTCTCTCGTGAGCCGCCGAACAACCCAAGAGGTCCAAGCCCCTCTCAAATTGTTCGGCGAGCTCCATCTGAGAACCCCATGACCAGTGCCACCGGACACAGATGCTGCACTCTCTTCCCTCGATAAGAGAGCCAGGCGAGACCTGAGCGCTCTCAAACGAAAACACTCACAATTTGCACAGGCAGCTTCCTCAAGAACCTCCCGTGCATGCTTTTTGCCCAGACAGAAAACGCACAGCTTGTGTGTGAACTGATTCTTTTCAATCATCCTGTTAAATCGGTTCACAAATCACATCAACAATTAATTCACGAATTGGACTAATCATATTGCAGCTGTTCTCGAGTCAACAACTCACTGATTCAATGATCCGTTCAGAGCAAGTCTCCAGTGAATGTATTTCACTGTCTGACTGAAAATCATATTTAGGTCAGTTGTTTTTTAACTAAATCTGCTGTAAAGGGCGATCTATTTAAGCCCACTGAAATGCTTTAATGCGGACACGTCCACATCAATGTGTCTACAGATCGCAATCTCGATTCAAACAGATCAAATCACATTTTAAAACTAACTTGCCGCTTCAAATAACGGTTGTATCGATTACATCGTTACGACACTAGGAGGCGACAAGGGACTTTTAAAATGTATTTGACATTGAATGATTCATTCAAGATTTGTTCAAAAACATTGATTCATCCAGTAATGAAACAAGTGAAATAGTTATGAGTGAGTCATTAAATCATTCATTCAAACCCATTTTTTAATTAATTAATTAAATAGACTGCAGCAATTAATATTTTGTGCTCTAGTAAATAAATATACGCAATTTTGTGTAGTTGTCTATTAAGAATCATGGGAGAATCATGATTTATATTTGAAAGAAACAAATAAAAATCTTGATTCTCATTTTATCCAGAATCGTGCAACTCTATCACAAATTAAAATAACACATGCACGTTCATCTTCCCCGCTGCTATAGCAATTTCTTAAAATGTTATGTATTTAGCCCTATATGTTTTGTCTGTTTTTATATTGTTTGACAACACACATTACATATTATGTATCTGCATCCACTAATCTTCCATCCATACTGACTAGTGCTGGCTATTTGACAATCCATAATCATTTATAATTATTTTGAGCAATAGGATTATATAAAATATATAATATAAAATTTAATTATATAAGTGGCCTATATAAAATTACAAAATAAACATTCATCAATCAGTAATTTTTTACTTAAGTACATACAAAATCAAGTACTTTTGTACTTTCACTCAAGTAAAATTGAAAAGGAGCACTAAATACTTTCACTTGAGTAATATTTTATGATATGTATATGCACTTTTACTCAAGTTCTTGATACTTAGTCCACCACTGTTCGAAATTGAACAACAGCACAAACATCAGTATTATAAGTTTTTTGTGGAATTATAATTAGGGGCCAAGCACCGAAGATGCTTATTATTATTATTCTCCCGTTTCCGCTCTGGGAGTCTATGGCAGCCCATAGAACCGCTTGCAGGAAAGTTATGAAATTTGGCACACTGATAGAGGATAGTCTGAAATGTCAACATAGCAAAGTCTACATAGAGTCTCTAACTCAATCCCTCTAGCGTATTTTTAATTATGTGCTAAAATGCTATATTTTAAGAACTCAATAGCGTATCGTTACGAAACTTGGTATGGGTCATCAGCACAAGGTCCTGAAGGAGCCTGAGAAGTTTCGGACCAGTGCCACCTAGTGGATTTTTTATTAAAAAAAATTTATATGCTTATAACTTTTGATGTGGTTCGCTTATTTTCATGGGAGTCATTTCATTAGACTCCTGAACCCTTGCCGAGTCCAACGATATCAAACATGCTAGGTTTCGACTTAAGGTTTGTGCGGTGAGGTGATTTAGCGCTTAAAAAAGGATTGCGAACATCTTCGAAACCACTAGTCCGATTGAGACGAAACCTAAGCTGGTTAACTAAATGTCACAGCCCAAATGTCAAAATTTTGATAGGAAGTGGCAAAAAAATCTAAACAAAGTCATTCATGGGTCATTTTTTATGTTCTCATTCATATAAATGTCTATAACTCCAAAACGAAATGAGATATTTTCACCAAATTTGACACACACATGTATAGTTTCACTCTGATGACACATAAAAAAAAGTGGTGGGATTGTGCCTCTTGGTGGCACTATAATTGAACAAAATACGAAATTGCTATTGACTACAATACAGTATTATCATAAAAATGCTGTATTTTATGAATGCATTGATGTACCATTACGAAACTTAGGATGTGCCATCAGCACCATGCTCTGAAGGTACGCAATAAATTTTGAGACAGCGCCTCCTTGTGGTCAAATGTTATAATGAAATGTAAAAAAAAATGCTAATAAATTTATATAAATGTGGCCTTTTTTAATGAGACTGATCTTAACTGATTCCGTGGGTCATGCTGAGAACATTGATGCCAATTTTACCATAGTCAGCCAAACTTCCTGTCAGTCATTTTGATTTTCTTTAAAAACATACTTTTTTTTAACTACTCCTAGACCGTTGGTCCAATTTCCACCAAAATCGAATCGCATCATCTTTAGACCATGCTGGTAAAATGTTAAGGATTTCGTGTTGATAGACGAAACAGTATTCATTTACCACAGCAACAAATTAGACGCTTGATGCCAAAATGACTCTTGAGGCTGTATCTTTGCAATGCTTTCACATATTGACACCCAACTTTGCGAGTGTCATTGTCACCTCACTCTGACCATGCCTCATTAATTTAATCACAGTGCCACCTATTGGTCGAAAGTGATAAACCAGTAAATCTTTATTATTGACTGTATTTGTGATTTTTCAGCTCATTTGCCTAAAATGATCTTAATAGGTCTTTAATTACTCACTGTTGCGGTTTACACATTCAGCCACACTACACATCGGCTATACAGCCCCTAACGCCATTGTTACAAAACCTTTTTCCCGCGATTATAAACGCGGCTCTTTAACTCGGCTTCACACATCAAAAATTCCATAACCAACTCATCACAGTTTCACTACATCACATACGCTTTAGGAGGAAACAGTTCTTGTCATAGTTTTTACAGAGTACGAACCTGGAAGACAGAATCATATACTCAGTGAGTGAAAGAGCGAACCGCCATCTTCATCTACAAATCTCTGTATGAGAGAAGAGGAAGGCGTCCGTCACCTAGGCACCGCAGTGCAACGATACCCGCACTTTGGTTCCGCTTTCTTTGGTTCCCCCCTACATTAATTTTGTCCTACACAATGAAAGTTGCAATTCTGATAAACTGTCCGTGTTATCACATAAACGCATATCATAAACACTAAATTGTGTTATCATATAAAGGTGTATCACTCACTCCCCAACAAATAAAAGTGACTCCTGACACAAGATATTCTGAACAATTTCACTCTGAACTTTAACACATTTTTTTTTTCAAAACACATTCCAACTCTCAATTAGTGTATCCTAGATGTCCTATAAAGTGTGTGTGCCAACTCTCATCTTGTGAGTATAGAATGTATGTAATTGTCTTTCATGGCGTCTCATGCTACAGGCGGCTCTTGATGACGTAGACTGGGACATGTTTCGGGCAAGTTCGTCTGACGTCAGCGAGTTCACGGATGTAGCATTAAGCTTTGTAAACACACTAGCCGAACAAGCTACGGATAAAATAACTATAAGGACCTTCTCAAATCAGAAACCTTGGGTTGACAGAACAATACGTGCAGCAGTAAACAAACGCACTGCTGCTTACAACGCCGGTCTTTTGTCAGGAAACATGAGCGAGTACAAATCATCGTGCTATGCTCTCCGACGCGCAGTAAAAGCTGCCAAACACAGATACAGGGAACGCATAGAGTCACATTTCCAGCTAAATGACTCCCGACGCATGTGGCAAGGACTAAGGACCATCTGTGCCTTTGGAAATAAATCCTCTGCAGTGGTGAGAATTGATCCGTCGCTGGCTGATGAGCTAAACACTTTCTTCGGCCGCTTTGAAAGCAATCTAAGCAGCGCGAGTCTGCCGATCAGCGCGTCAGGAAGCAGCAGTCAGAGCAGCGATGATCATGTGATCACCGTGTCGGAGGACGAGGTTCGGAGGGCTCTAAAGCGAGTGAACGTCAGGAAAGCAGCCGGACCTGATGGGATTTCCGGCCGTATTCTGCGGTCCTGCGCTGATCAGCTTGCTGGTTTGTTTACATCCATTTTTAATGAGTCTCTTGCTACATCGGTGATTCCCACCTCCTTCAAAAAATCTGTCATCATTCCTGTGCCTAAGAACAATAAACCCTCTTGTCTGAATGACTATCGTCCAGTAGCACTCACATCGATAGTTATGAAGGTCTTCGAGGGACTGGTTAAAAACGTCATCTGCTCCTCCATCCCGGATACCTTGGACCCTCTTCAGTTTGCTTATCGCCCCAACAGATCCACTGATGATGCCATCTCTCACATCCTGTACTCTTCTCTCACACACATTGACAGCAATAACAGGAACTATGTACGGCTGCTATTTATCGACTATAGCTCAGCTTTCAATACTATAGTCCCCATCAAGCTGGCTTCTAAACTCATGGACCTCGGCCTGAATTCCTCACTCTGCTACTGGATTCTTGATTTCCTCACCGGCAGACCTCAAGTGGTGAAAGCAGGCCAGTACACCTCCAGCTCCATCACTCTGAACGTAGGAGCCCCACAAGGCTGTGTCCTGAGTCCCCTGCTCTACTCTCTCTACACACATGACTGCGTATCTTCCCACAGCTCCACTTCCATTATCAAATTTGCTGATGATACTGTGGTTCTGGGCCTCATTCACAACAATAATGAGAACGCATACTTGGATGAGGTAGAGAAATTAACATCATGGTGCCAGGACAATTGTCTCTCTCTGAATGTGAGCAAAACTAAAGAGCTGATTGTTGACTTCAGGAAGAGACAGAAGCAGCCCTACACTCCTCTTATGATCAGCGGGACCCCTGTGGAGAGGGTGAGTAGCTTCAAGTACCTCGGTGTAAACATCTCCGAGGATCTGACTTGGACTACCCACATTCAAACACAGGTTAATAAAGCCAGGCAAAGACTGTACCATCTGCGACAGCTGAGGAAATTCAGGGTCTCACCAGCAATCCTGAAAACTTTCTATTCAGGAACCATAGAAAGTGTATTGACTCAGTGTATTTCAGTGTGGTATGGGAACAGCTCCAGTCAAGACTGCAAAGCCCTGCAGAGAGTTGTGCGCTTAGCTGAGCGCATCTCAGGGTCTGCTCTTCCCTCTCTGCAGGACATCTACCTCAAACGCTGCAAAAGCAGAGCTGTTAAAATCATCAAGGACTCCATCCACCCCAGTAATCATCTTTTCACTCTGCTGCCATCTGGTAAGCGCTTCCGTAGTCTGATGGCAAAAACCGAGAGACTTAGGAGGAGTTTCTTTCCCCAGGCCATCAGACTCCTGAACTCATAACCTGCCTCTTAACTTTTTCATGTCTTCACTTAATATGCACTTTATCAGTAAGATAATTCATAATTCACTACCTCACATTGACATACTGAAAGTGTTAACCTGTTTGCACTTTTGCCTCTTGTACATTCCTGTGTATCTTAATATTTAAGACTACAGTATAATGCACATATGCACATTGCCTCTTGCACATCCCTGTGTATCTTAATATTTAAGACTACAGTTTACTCTCATGCACATTATTTTCCATTCTATATTTAATTCTACAGTATACATCTTTTTTTTTTTTTTTATTATATTTTATTCTTATATTTTTATTGTTTACTTTTATTTAATTCCTTCATAGCTATAGTTATGTATATTCTCATCTGTGTTGTATTCTTTAATAATTGCACTGTCCATTGAGCGGACCTGACTCTCATTTCACTGCTGGTTATATATGCTCTATATAATTGTGCATGTGACAAATAAAATCTTGAATCTTGAATCTCTGAAGTAACTGAAATCATTGACTTGAAGAGGCAGATTGCTGACTTGAGAGTCCAAATTTCTGCTCCTGAGATGAACAGAAACCCTCCTGAGAAGCTTCCTCAGTTCAGAGATTGCCCCAAGCACAAACTAACTGAATCAGGTACAACAGAGTGGTCCAGGAATGGCCAAATGCCTGACAGCAGACCTCGTCCGGGGTATTGCTTCAGATGTGGGGAAGATGGTCACATTGCCAACAGTTGTGGTAATGCTCCTGATCCCACTAAAGTTGCAGAAAAACGACACAAGCTAAGAGAGCGACAAGACCAGTGGGATTTGCAACATGGTGCAGCTAGGAAACCTTTAAACTGAGAATGGTCTCTGAAGAGGGGCATACAGAGACCGGACAAGGAAAGAACTGCCCAAAGAAGCCTAGACACTCGTTCAACCAACATGCTTGTAGCAAGTCACCTTCATATAACTTACCAAGAGGGTTAGTAGGAATAAAGTGTACTGCCCAAATTGATGTTGGTGGAAAAGAAGTTTCCTGACTTTTGGACACGGGATCCCAAGTCACCACAATTCCTTGGTCATTCTATGAGCGCCATTTGTCAGATTGTCCTCTAAAGTCACTGTACACCTTACTTGAAGTGGAAGGGGCAAATGGACAAGCAATTCCTTACCTTGGATATGTGGAACTGATCTTAAAGTTTCCCAGAGAGTTTCTGGGAATAGAAGCAGAGGTACCTACCCTAGCTTTAGTTGTTCCAGATTTGATTAACACGCCTCAAGTTCTGATTGGCACTAACTCATAAGATGCCCTTTACCGTGACTACGTCCAGAAGCCTACAGCACACCCTCAATCCAGCTCTCACGGTTATCGTGCAGTGCTAAAAGTTCTGGAAGCAAGACACAAACAAACATGTGCTGATATGGTGGGCACGGTGAAATTCAAGGGGAGCGTTCCAGAGATAGTACCTGCCGGGAGTACAGTGGTCCTGGACGGACATGTTCTGCTAAACAGCCCTCATGTGGAGAAATGGGTAGCTTTAGAGTCACCAACCTCGCCCTCCTTACCTGGTGGTTTGCTGGTTGCAAGCTGTTTGCACACTTTACCTTCCAGGATGCACTATCAGTTATCAGTTGTGCTTAGGAATGAAACCCAGACTGATATCACCATCCAGCCCAGAACTATAATTGCTGAGCTGTACGCAGTCCAGAGTGTAATGAAGAGTGAACAAACAAATTCCAGTGCTGTGAATGCAAAAATCCCTGTTCGTTCCGATCTCACTTTCGACTTTGGAGACTCTCCCTTGTCACCTGAATGGAAAAAGCGGATGACAGATCAGCTGAATTCCATGCCCCAGTCTTTGCTTTGCACGACTTAGATTATGGACACACTGACAAAGTCACCCATCATATAAAGCTTAGCGACGAGACACCCTTCAAACACAGGGCTCGACCTATCTACCCTCAAGACATTGATGCAGTAAGGAAACATCTGCAAGAATTGTTAACTGCTGGAATCATTTCGAGAATCAGAATCTCCCTTTGCTTCCCCTATAGTAGTTGTAAGGAAGAAGGACAACTCTGTTCGTCTATATATTGATTTAAGAAAGCTCAACTCACAAACCATCAAGGATGCATATGCCTTGCCAAATCTCGAGGAAGTCTTTTCAGTGTTGACTGGTTCGAGGTGGTTTCTCTGTGCTTGACTTAAAATCGGGGTATTATCAGATCGAGATGGAGGAAGCTGACAAGAGAAAGACTGCCTTTGTGTGTCCAGTGGGGTTCTGGGAGTTCAATAGAATGCCCCAGGGGATCACCAACGCCCCAAGTACGTTTCAAAGACTGATGGAACGATGTATGGGTGATTTGAACAGGAAAGAAGTTTTAGTCTTCATCGATGACCTGATAGTTTTCTCTGAAAGTCTCGAAGAGCATGAGTCACGGCTGTTACAAGTCTTGAAACGACTCAAGGAATATGGATTAAAATTGTCACCTGAGAAGTGCAAGTTTTTCCAGAGCTCTGTTCGATACCTGGGTCATATTATATCTGAGAAGGGAGTGGAGACAGATCTGGTGAAAACCGAGGCCCTTAAAACCTGGCCAAGACCCAGGAACCTCAAGGAATTAAGATCATTCCTGGGTTTTTCTGGATATTATAGGAGGTTTGTCCAGGATTACTCCAAGATCATCAAGCCTCTTAATGATCTCACAACAGGTTATCCGCTACTTCAAAAAGGTCACAGTCAAAATAAGAGCAAACAGTACTTTGACCCCAAAGCACAGTTTGGGGATAGATGGAATCACTCATGTCAACAAGCCTTTGATGAGATCATTGAAAAACCCACTTCTGCTCCTGTCCTAGGATTTGCAAATCCAAAGCTCCCATACATCTTGCATACCGATGCCAGTACCACTGGGCTCAGAGCAGCCTTGTATCGGAAGCAAGAAGGACAGATGCGGGTGATTGCATTTGCAAGTCGAGGATTGACAAAAAGTGAAACCAAGTACCCAGCTCACAAACTGGAATTTTTAGCTCTTAAATGGGCAGTTACATCTAAGTTTAGTGATTACCTGTATGGAGCACAATTTGTGGTTGTAACCGATAGCAACCCCTTAACCTACATTCTGACATCTGCAAAGCTGGATGCCACCAGTTATCGCTGGTTGTCAAGTCTGTCCACCTTCAATTTCAAGCTACAGTACAGGGCTGGAAGCCAGAATCAGGACGCTGATGGGCTTTTCCGACGTCCACATGGAGAGCCTTTGGATGATCTGGTGTCCCAGAAAGAGAGGGAGAGTATAAAACAGTTTACCCTTCATCATCTAGATGAAGCCACAGCTGAAGAGTCTGTTATCCTGCCAGAAGCCATAAAAGCCATCTGTGAAAGACATCAGATTAGCGAGTTCCCTAATCATTGTGGATAGTTGAACTATTCCCTTGCCCTTGTCAAGTCTTTGGCTCTACATGCAGATGTGCTACCTGATGAGTTTGAACGGGAAGATGAGCATGGTCTCCCTGTTATTCCTTACCTGTCCAAAGAAGAGTTGATGAAGCAGCAGAGGTTGGATCCAGACCTTAAAGTCATAATTGACTGTTTGGAGTTGAATGTGAAGCCTCCTTTTCCAAAGAGCCAATCCCTGGATATTGCCGTGTGGATAAGAGAGTGGAATCGGCTGGAATTGAGAGATGGAGTACTCTACAGGAAGAGGCAAGATCAAGGAACCACCCTTTATCAATTAGCCTTACCTGCTGCTCTGAGAGGAACTGTGTTGAGGTGTCTACATGATGACATGGGGCATATGGGCATGGAAAGGACTCTTGACCTTGTCAGGACCAGATTCTTTTGGCCAAAGATGTCATTATCTGTGGAAGAGAAAATTAAGACATATGAGAGATGTGTGCGTAGGAAGAAGCTCCCAGAGAGAGCTGCCACTATGGTGAACATCAAAACTACCAGATAAGAGTAATACCAAAGACATATTAGTCATTACAGACCACTTCACCAAGTATGCAGTGGCTGTGCCTACCCGAAACCAGAAGGCACAGACTGTGGCTAGATGTCTATGGGAAAACTTCCTAGTACATCATGGATTCCCAGAGAGATTGCATAGCGATCAAGGGCCAGATTTCGAGTCACGCCTGATTAAGGAGCTGTGTCACACTGTAGGCATACGCAAGGTGAGAACTACCCCTTACCACCCGAGAGGAAATCCGGTGGAGAGATTCAATAGAACCCTTCTCCAGATGTTGGGTACACTCGAAAACAAGAAAAAGTCTTGCTGGAAGGAGTTTGTGAAGCCTTTGGTGCATGCTTACAATTGCACTCTAAATGATGTGACAGGATACACTCCCTATGAACTTATGTTTGGGAGAAAGCCCAGGCTGCTAGTTGACTTAGCCTTTGGTCTGCCAGTGAATGGACCTACCAAGTCCCCCTCTCAGTATGTTAGGGATCTGAAAGAATGTTTGAAAGAAAGCTACGAGATTGCCATGAAGAATGCTGCAAAGGTGGCTGATCGTAACAAGGAAAGGTTTGACAAACGTGTGGTGGTTTCTACTCTCGAGAAAGGAGATCGAGTCCTTGTGCGGAATGTTAAACTCAAAGGGAAGCACAAGCTCGCAGACAAGTGGGAGCCAGATGTCTATGTAGTTACACGGAAAGTTGATGGCATTCCAGTGTATGTAGTCCAGCCAGAGGGAAAGAACGTTCCTATCCGCACTTTGCATCGTGACTTGTTGTTACCGTGTGGATTTCTGCACATTGATGAATCTGAAGAGTCACCTAAACAGAGTCTGAATCGTAGACCTAGAACAAGAGCCCACATGGATGCTGAGAAAGCAAAAGGATCAGATTCAGTCGAAGAATGTTCAGATTATGAAAATAATCCTGAGTTTTCTTATATGACTGGAAGAGGATTTGAGATTGACACCAAAATTCTCTCAGGATTAGAATCCAGACCATCAACGAGAACTGAAAGGACTGTAACCAAACTACCTGATCAAGTGCCTGCAGAAGAACTTCTTACAGAACCTGTGGAATACTTGCCTGAAAACTCACCTGAAGGTAGCTCGGTAACCACGAGCACCTCCGAGACGACTTCAGTACTCGCAGTTAGGACATCCTCTTAGTCTAGTTATTCAGTCCTTGTTGACAGGCCTCAGTACTGCTTTTACTGCCTCCTTGGATGACTCTGAATCTTCAACCAGAGCCTCTAGTCCTGATCCTATTGTGACCAGTCAGCCCCGTACATGCAGAGGGACCTGCATATATTCTGGAGGGGAGAGAGTAACCCAGGTCACTAAGTAGTTAAAAAAAAAAAATTCACCTTCAAGATTCTATTTTTATTTTAAATATAGGTAGAAAATGAATATCATAAACTTTACCCAAAATGTAATAACAATAATAGAAATTGATACAAAAATAATTTCATGTTTTTACACTAATTTAAACTAGTCAGAGTAATCTAAGATCCCTGATTGGGTGAGGTTAGAGGTTAGTCCCGCCCTTGAAATCGTTAGAGAGATGAAGATGTGAGAAAAGTCAAGCGAGTGCGTTTGCTCTACAGAGCTCCTAATAAGAGATAAAAACCTATAAAATTGATCAGACAGTTTTTGAATAAAAAAAAAAAAATCAGTTTGTGAACAGTTTCAGTTTGACAAAATGTGATTAATGATTATTATTTTGGTTTTGTGTTTGCAAGGCCGGGTTTCCCACCGAATGGTAGGACAAACCGTTTTTTTTTTTTTCCCTAATCATTTTTTTTTTTTATTTTTTTTTTTCATTATGC
>RJVU01060419.1:62895-88964 GCA_003731715.1 Anabarilius grahami
CCACGAGGTGCTAGCTTTGCTAACCCTGTACATAGATTTGAGTGTTATCAAACGCACGTGAGTTGACTAGCATGTGTGTTCTTCGTGTTTGAGGATACTAAAATTGATCAGACAGTTTTGGAATAAAAAAATAAAAAAACAGTTTGTGAAGTTTCAGTTTGTCAAATTTGAAATGAGATATAATGACAGTGTGAATATTTGACAAAATGTGATTAATGATTATTATTTTGGTTTTGTGTTTGCAAGGTCGGGCCTGATTTTTCATGGACTAAGGGCACTATTCACATTTTTTTTTTCCCGTGAATTTGAACTGAGACAGTGAAATTGAACTGGGACATTGTTTATTTTTATTTATTCTTTTCATTTGATATTTCAATTGAACAAGACATACTGTTGTTTATAATGTGTTATTTTGTTTTTCTTTTTTTTTCTTTCATTTCAAGAGTTAAGAGGAAAAAAAATCTAAATCTTATCTAATACTTACCTTTGAGTGGTTTTTTCCCTTCTTTTTTCCTCCAGAGTCGTACTTAGTCTTCTGTAACTGGTCCAAAATTAATTTAAATTGTCTTAAATCTGACATTTTATAAGTGTGCATATTAGGAAGTAGAACCAGTGATCTTGGTTACATCAGCTTTTTGAAGAACACGAAAGTGCGGTTTTGGCTAAACCGCTTGGAAGGTGATCATTTGTTTATATACAGCATATACCGATCGTTTCGCTAGATAGTTCCTCGTCTGGTATCGTTTAAAGCCCTTTGAAGCTGCACTAAAACTTTAATTTTGACCTTCAACCGTTTGGAGGCCATTGAAGTCCACTATAAGGAGAATAATCCTGGAATGTTTTCATCAAAAACATTACTTTCTTTTCGACTGAAGAAAGAAGAACATGGACATCTTGGATGACATGGGGGTGAGTAAATTATCAGGAAAATTTTATTTGAAAGTTAACTAATACTTTAAAGAACCCCACTGCAACCCCACTTTGCTGATCCTGTCAGGATCGATTGCTCCTGTCTGCCTGTCTGCCTCTGCCTCGCTGCTGGTGTTTTGTGTCTCCGTATAGCTTTGTTTTCTCTTACTTTTATTGAATCTCTTACTTTTATTCATTGTTGCTTATATTATTATTATTGCCTACCACATTAATCTGACATCGCTAGCTTGTAATCTTTGAATCTAAATCGCTGTTACAACGCATTTGCATCTCGCTAGCTTGTTAACTTGTCATCAGCCTCGCTCGCTCCTTTTTCAACGCGCTCATCAAACAGCTGTGGTAACTCGAATCAGTCTACAAATACAGTGAGTCATGTCATCCTCTCCTAGCATTGTTACCTGTTCCATTTGTCACATGTTCAGCATAGCTCTCTCTGTCACACTGCAAAAAATGCTGTTCTTACTTAGAATTTTTGTCTTGTTTCTAGTCAAAATATCTTAAAGTTCTTAAATCAAGAAGCATTTTCTTGACAAGTAAAAATTATTTTCTTGTTTTCAGGAAAAATAAGTCAAAATTAAGTACGTTTTTCCTTAAAACAAGCAAAATAATCTGCCAATGGGGTAAGCAAAATAATCTTATTTCAAACCAAGAATAAGCTATATAATCTTGTTTTCAATTTGGACTAAGATTATTTTGCTTACCCCATTGGCAGATTATTTAGCTTGTTTTAAGGAAAAACGTACTTAATTTTGACTTATTTTTCCTGAAAACAAGAAAATAATTTGTACTTGTCAAGAAAATGCTTCTTGATTTAAGAACTTTAAGATATTTTGACTAGAAACAAGACAAAAATTCTAAGTAAGAACAGCATTTTTTGCAGTGCAGCGATGAGTGATTTACATGTCATAAATGTAGGGAAATAGTCAGGCTGACAGAGAGAATCTCAGAATTAGAGACACGCATCCAAAATTTAATTGAGGATAGTAAGAATGCAAGGGTTTCAGATACTGTTTTGGGTGCGACTAGCTTAGTGAACTCTGTACATTGTTCGGTTCCGGCTGTAGAGCCCGCGCAGCAGGGCACTTGGGTAACGGTGAGGCGGCCTAGCCGCGGAAAACACCACTCTTCCATTCCAATAAGAACATCAAACAGGTTCTCCCCACTCAGTGACGCACCCACTGGGAATCCTGTTAAAAGTGCCCTAGTTATTGGCGATTCTATTACACGGAACGTGAAAATAGAGACACCAGCCACCATAGTCACATGTTTGCCGGGGGCCAGAGCACCTGACATCAAAGCAAATTTAAAAGTGCTGGCTAATGCTAATCGTAAATACTCTAAAATTATTATTCACGTCGGCACAAATGATGTTCGACTTCGCCAGTCGGAGATCACTAAAATTAACATTAAAGAGGTGTGTGAACTCGAAAGTACAATGTCAGGAGAAGTAATTTGCTCTGGTCCCCTTCCTGTTTCATAGGAGTGATGAGATAGCAGATTATCATCACTCAATGGCTGGCTGTCTAAGTGGTGTCCGCAGAATAATATAGGTTTCATAGACAATTGGAAAAGTTTTTGGGGCAGACCTGACCTGTTGAAAAGAGATGGTATTCATCCGTCCCGGGACGGTGCTGCTCTTCTCTCTAGTAATATGGCACAGAGTCTTAGAACTAAAATATGACAAACTGGGGCCCAGGTCAGGAAGCAGACAGATTGGCTAAACCGACTGTCTGCTAGCTGCCTCATGTTACAGAAGTCAGATAAATCCCAATACATAGAAACACTTACACCTAGATATTATCACATAGAGACTGTGTCTGTACCCCGAATTAGTAAAACAAAAAACTTCCAAACCCATTTAATGGTAAAAATTATGTTCAACAAATAAAAATAGATATAATAATGATAAACAAATTATAAAGCTTGGGTTGTTAAATATTAGATCACTTTCTTCAAAAGCACTTATTGTAAACGATATCACAGACAATAATCTAGATGTGCTGTGTTTGACAGAAACTTGGCTAAAACCTGACGATTACATTACTTTAAATGAGTCTAGCCCTCAAGGTTATGATTTTCGACACAATCCTCGACAGAAGCTGATTTTCTATCAGAATTAGTACTAGCTGCAGATAAAGTCCTTGTTGTTGGTGATTTTAAAGGTGCCATCGAATTGAAAATTTAATTTACCTCGGCATAGTTGAATAACAAGAGTTCAGTACATGGAAATGACATACAGTGAGTCTCAAACTCCATTGTTTCCTCCTTCTTATATAAATCTAATTTGTATAAAAGACCTCCGAAGAACAGGTGAATCTCAACATAATACCGACTGTTACGTAACAGTCGGGGTGTACGCCCCCAATATTTGCATATGCCAGCCCATGTTCCCAACATTATGAAAGGCATTACACAAGGGCAACCAGTATTATCGGCTGGATGTGCACAGCCGAATCATCAGACTAGGTAAGCCAGCAAGGACAACCGCGAAAAATGGCAGATGGAGCAATAATAACTGACATGATCCATGATATCATGATATTTTTAGTGATATTTGTAAATTGTCTTTCTAAATGTTTCGTTAGCATGTTGCTAATGTACTGTTAAATGTGGTTAAAGTTACCATCGTTTATTACTGTATTCACGGAGACAAGAGCTGTCACTATTTTCATTTTTAAACACTTGCAGTATGTATAATTCATAAACACAACTTCATTCTTTATACATCTCTCCAACAGTGTAGCATTAGCCCGTTAGCCACGCAGCACTATCAAACTCATTCAGAACCAAATGTAAACATCCAAATAAACACTGTACTTACGCGATTAGACATGCTGCACGACAAACACTTTGTAAAGATCCATTTTGATGGTTATATAAGCTGTGTAAGCTTTGTTTATGCAATGATAGAGTCGAGAGCTCTGGGGGGCGGAGAGCGAGAGCACTTAAAGGGCCAGCAGCCCTGAATCGGCACATTTCTAATTATGCCCCAAAATAGGCAGTTAAAAAAATTTATTAAAAAAATCTATGGGGTATTTTGAGCTGAAACTTCACAGACACATTCAGGGGACACCTTAGACTTATATTACATCTTGTAAAAAAACGTTCGATGGCACCTTTAATATCCATGTAGATAATAAAAAAGACTCATTGGGATTGCCATTTACAGACATTCTAAACTCTACTGGTGTTAGACAACACGTGTCAGGACCCACTCATTGTCGTAATCATAGATCTAATATTGTCACATGGAATCGATATTAATGCCGTTGAAATTCTGCAGCAAAGTGACGACATCTCAGTTCATTATCTAGTCTCGTGTATACTACATTTAGTCAAAGCGGCTAAACTGCCTCCCTGCCATAAATATGGTAGAACCATCACTTCTACTACTAAAGATCACTTTATAAATAATCTTCCTGATCAGTTTCATCGCCTTAGCATACCAGACAGCTTAGAAGACCTCGATTTTGCAACAGAAACTATTGCCTCTGTCTTTTCCAGCAAATTAGACGCACATATGCTCCTTTGCGTTTAAAAAAGATTAAGGAAATTAATCCAATGCCATGGTACAATGAGCACACTCCGGCCCTAAAAACAGCAGCTAGAAAAATGGAGTGCAGCTGGAAGAAAACAAAACTAGAAGTATTTCGCATTTCGTGGAGACAGAGAATGATTGAGTACAGAAAGGCCTTAAAAACTACTAGATCTGCCTATTTTTCAAAACTTGTAGAAGAAAATAAACACAACCCTAGGTATTTATTTGATACAGTGGCTAAATTAACAAGAAATAAAACTTCAAATTCTGATGTTTCCAAAGAGCACAGCAGTAATGACTTTATGAACTTCTTTACTTGCAAGATTGATAATATTAGAGAAAAAATTATAACCATGCAACCGTCTACTACAGTATTGTGTCAGACAGTGCATTGTAGTGTCCCTGAATAAAAATTCAATTCATTTACTGTTTTAGGAGAGGAGGAATTGTCTAAACTTGTTAAATCATTAAAAATTAACAACATGTATGTTAGACCCTATACCGACTAAGCTATTGAAAGAGATGCTTCCAGAGGTCATAGATCCTCTTCTTAATATTGTTAATTCATCTTTATCACTAGGATACGTACCAAAAACTTTTAAGCTGGCTGTTATTAAACCTCTTATTAAAAAACACAACTTGATCCTAGAGATTTAGTCAATTACAGGCCGATTTCAAATCTCACTTTTCTGTCAAAATACTAGAAAAGGCAGTTTCATCACAACTATGTTCCTTTTTAGAAAGAAATATTATCTGTGAAGATTTCCGGTCAGGATTTAAACCGTACCATAGTACTGAGACTGCTCTCATTAGTGTTACTAATGATTTGCTCTTATCATCAGATCGTGGTTGTATCTCTCTATTAGTGTTACTGGATCTTAGTGCTGTATTTGACACTATTGATCACAATATTCTTCTAAATAGATCAGAAAACTATGTTGGCATTAGTGGAATTGCATTGGCATGGTTCAAATCATACTTATCTGACCGTTATCAGTTTGTAGTAGTAAATTATGAGATATCATATCAATCACAAGTTAAATATGGAGTACCGCAAGGCTCAGTACTAGGACCGTTGCTTTTCACTCTGTACATGCTACCCTTGGGAGATATCATTAGGAAGCATGGCGTTAGTTTTCATTGTTATGCTGATGATACTCAGCTCTATATTTCTTTGCGCCCCAACGAAACTTACCAATTCACTAAATTAACAGAATGTATAGCTGATATAAACAACTGGACGACCAGTAATTTCCTACTACTAAATTCAGAAAAAACAGATTCTAATTTTTGGACAGAAAACTTCTTCACGCAATAATCTAGAATACTGTCTAACACTTGATGGCTGCTCTGTTAAGTCTTCGTCGTCAGTTAGGAACCTGGGTGTGCTCTTTGATACCAATCTTTCATTTGAAGGCCATGTTACTAGCATCTGTAAAACCGCATTCTTCCATCTTAAAAATATATCTAAACTACGACATATGCTCTCAATGAGAAATGCAGAACAGTTCGTTCATGCGTTCATGACCTCAAGGCTAGATTACTGTAACGCTCTACTGGGTGGTTGTTCTGCTCGCCTGATAAATAAACTACAGCTCGTACAAAATGCAGCAGCTAGAGTTCTTACTAGAACTAGGAAGTATGACCATATTAGCCCAGTTCTGTCAACACTGCATTGGCTTCCTGTTAAACATCGTATAGATTTTAAAATCTTGCTAATTACTTACAAAGCACTAAATGGTTTAGCTCCCCAGTACCTAAGTGAGCTCTTAATGCATTATAGTCCTTCACGTTTATTGCGATCTCAGAATTCAGGCCAGCTGATAATACCTAGAATATCAAAATCAACTGCAGGCGGTAGGTCCTTCTCCTATTTGGCACCTAAACTCTGGAACAATCTTCCTAGCATTGTTCGGGATGCAGACACACTCTGTCAGTTTAAATCTAGACTAAAAACTTATCTCTTTAACCTGGCATACACATAACACATTACCAATTTATATTTTCAAATCCGTTAAAGGATTATTAGGCTGCATAAATTAGGTCAGCCGGAACCGGGAACACTTCCTATAACACCAGATGTACTCGTTACATCAGAAAAAGCATGGCATCTACGCTAATATTAGTCTTTCTGTTTATCCCGAGGTTTACCGTAGTCAACCGGTTCCGGGCTGTATCCAGCGGAGACCAAGGACCAGCGCCATGACACGACCACAACGCAGCCCTGAAGTATCAGCAGAGATCGAGTCGACTAGATCATACATTGTGAAGACATCAACACGACAGCCAGTGCCACAGTTCCTCAACAAACCATCCATACCGGCGTGATGAATACAATCCTCAACTGGACATGACCACAACGCAGCCCTGAAGTATCAGCAGAGATCGAGTCAACTAGATCATCCATTATGAAGGCCTCATCGACATGACAGCCAGTAGCACAGTTCCTCAACAAACCGTCCATACCGGCGTGATGAATACGATCCTCAACTGGATGGAACTGAAATAAATACTTTGATTGTTGCGATCCTATCAGACTTATGATAGCAACTTGATTCGTAACAAAGCACTGTTCGCCAGAGGAGAACTGGCCCCCCGACTAAGCCTGGTTTCTCCCAAGGTTTTTTTCTCCATTTTAACACCTATTTGCCACTTGTTTGCCACTTGATGTCACCTGTTGGAGTTTGGGTTCCTTTCTGCTGTCGCCTTTGGCTTGCTTAGTTGGAGACACTTGACATTTGACTTGACATTTGATATTCAACAGTATTCTTGACATTTATTCAACAGTGCTTCTGATCTGCCTGCATTGACACTATTCTTTAAGAGCTGCTGTGCAGCCAAAATTATGTACCAGTTATCAATGTAAAGCTGCTTTGACACAATCTGCATTGTAAAAAGCGCTATATAAATAAAGGTGACTTGACTTGACTTGACTTGACTGCAAGAGGGGGCTGGCCTTGGCCGAACAACTCTCACTGTGAGAAGGCCAGCGATAGGGATGCATCAAAGGCAGAAATGCATAGCAGACTGCCCAAATATTCCTAGCACTAGGCCTAGGCCAGCTACCAAGGCGGCCCTAATGAGGGCCAGCCCAAAGCATAGATCTACCTGGCGCTCTACAGAGCAGCAGCCTCACAGAATAACTCTCACCAAGGAGAAGAGGCACAATCACTAGCTGAAAAACTCTATTAAAACCTTGGCTATCCTAGATAAAGTAGGAGTGATGCTAACCAGGTAACAATGTCAGGCGGTCCTGAGGGCTGACACTGGACATTTAATCTATCTAAAGTCAAGCGCTTATCTCAGTATACAAAAAAATCAGTTTGTAAAAAGGTAACAAACTATTCTAATCTGAGGTGGCTACCAAGGTGGCAGCAAAGGGCCAGCCTGCAACAGAGCAGCGGATTCAGATCTACCCCAAAAATTAATTTGGAGGAAACCAGCTTATATTTTCATTTATTTGCAACCAGCAAAGACTCTTAAAACATAGATGCAACCATGTCTAGATATTATATACATGGGGTTGAAGAACGGAGCCTTCTGGTCCCGTCCTGGTTGAGGACTCAGACCTAAGCGGCATAATCGAACTCAGCAGTTCAGCCTGGTGCGTCTGCCACACAGCACAAATGTGCAGAGCAGCACCAGCCTTACACACTGCTGCATATGCCCCGCCATCTAAGTGAGATGTCACTTTAAGGGGCTTAGATGGCAGAGTCTGAGCTTTTAGTGTCAATGTCCACTCCCTTAATTATTTTTGCAAGAAAAGTGCTGAATAATAACATTTATTATTATTATTATAATTATTATAATAATCAGCCGGAAGCATTGANATACCCATATTCCTTCCACAAACCCTACACAGGGAACAGTGGTCTAAAAGAAACAGTTTAGTATTTAAATAGTAACCAGACCTAAAACAGTTCGACCTGCGGCCACAGGGTGGTGACCTAACACCATGAAAAACATGAAGGTCTTTCACCCTTATCACAATTATTAAGCCTAAAAAGATTTTGTTTTTTTGTTTTTTAGGAATTGAGTTCTCCCATACCGCCTCAACCTCAATGTGCGGGCCAAGAAGGAACGGGAAGCTTACATGAGCTGTAGGATTATGGCCAGAGAGAAACCGATCGTCATTCTTTGTGAATGCGCGCGGTCTCTCTCCTAATGCGCTGCCATGGCAACTGTAGTCTGCCAGCAGCGAGTTCCATAATCTCTAACAACTCCGCGTACATGGGACAGGGTGGCTGAGAGAGGATTCAGTAAACTCACTCTCTCTATCCTCCCCGGCCATCTCCTGGTCAGCTGAAAATGCACTCTCAGCTGGACCTGAGGATGCAGAAGACAATGCATCCTCTCCCAGCAGGTCACTCTTGCAAGCCACCGAACAGTGTGAGCCGTCACGTCCCTCTCAAACTGTCCGGCGAGCTCCATCTCCGCCCTGCCTCAGCACGAGGGGGACCGAACCACCAAGCCCAGATGCTGAACTCTCTTGCCTCGAGAAGAGACCCAGACGAGAATGGAGCGTTCTTAAAGGAACACGCTCACAGTTTGCATAGGCAACTCCCTCGAGAACTTACCATGCGTGCTCTTCCCCAGACAGAGAACGCACAGCACATGTGGGTGGTCTGGTGTCAGATAGCGAGGACATGGATCCAGCCACTTAATAATCCTCTCTGTGCATTTCATTTTGCCGGATAGTGCTTCACACAAGACAGTCCCTGAAGACGATAAGAGGATGACATGTTATCTGGGCACCCCTTATACACTATCGGGTCGCATTCTGATGATGTCATGGGCTGTCACAGGTCAATATGATATTGCCGAGATTGGATATGTGTTCACATGGAGGCATTCCCATAGCGTCTTTACGCAGCGTTGAGTTCCCTTTCGAAAAGGAAACACCGTTTGGAAGTTAGTCGGCCCAAGTCCAACAACAAACGTCTAACCAATCAGCATCAAGGGGAATAGGACGGTCGAGGAGAGAGAATGAGCAAGGAGTATGAGGTCTCTACAGAACAAAAGTGGCCATTTCTTTATTTGTGGGTGTTTATACAGTGGGTACGGAAAGTATTCAGACCCCCTTAAATTTTTCACTCTTTGTTATATAGCAGCCATTTGCTAAAATCATTTGTTCATTTTTTTTCCCTCAATGTACACACAGCACCCCATATTGACAGAAAAACACAGAATTGTTGACATTTTTGCAGATTTATTAAAAAAAGAAAAACTGAAATATCACATAGTCCTAAGTATTCAGACCCTTTGCTCAGTATTTAGTAGAAGCACCCTTTTGATCTAATACAACCATGAGTCTTTTTGGGAAAGATGCAACAAGTTTTTCACACCTGGATTTGGGGATCCTCTGCCATTCCTCCTTGCAGATCCTCTCCAGTTCTGTCAGGTTGGATGGTAAACGTTGGTGGACAGGAATTTTTAGGTCTCTCCAGAGATGCTCAATTGGGTTTAAGTCAGGGCTCTGGCTGGGCCATTCAAGAACAGTCAAGGAATTGTTGTGAAGCCACTCCTTCGTTATTTTAGCTGTGTGCTTAGGGTCATTGTCTTGTTGGAAGGTAAACCTTCGGCCCAGTCTGAGGTCCTGAGCAATCTCGAGAAGGTTTTCGTCCAGGATATCCCTGTACTTGGCCACATTCATCTTTCCCTTGATTGCAATCAGTTGTCCTGTCCCTGCAGCTGAAAAACACCCCCACAGCATGATGCTGCCACCACCATGCTTCACTGTTGGGACAGTATTGGACAGGTGATGAGCAGTGCCTGGTTTTCTCCACACATACCGCTTAGAATTAAGGCCAAAAAGTTCTATCTTGGTCTCATCAGACCAGAGAATCTTATTTCTCTCCATCTTGGAGTCCTTCAGGTGTTTTTCATGTGTCTTGCACTGAGGGGAGGCTTCCGTCAGGCCACTATGCCATAAAGCCCCAACTGGTGGAGGGCTGCAGTGATGGTTGACTTTCTACAACTTTCTCCCATCTCCCGACTGCATCTCTGGAGCTCAGCCACAGTGATCTTTGGGTTCTTCTTTACCTCTCTCACCAAGGCTCTTCTCCCCCGATAGCTCAGTTTGGCCGGACGGCCAGCTCTAGGAAGGGTTCTGGTCGTCCCAAACGTCTTCCATTTAAGGATTATGGAGGCCACTGTGCTCTTAGGAACCTTAAGTGCAGCAGAAATTTTTTTGTAACCTTGGCCAGATCTGTGCCTTGCCACAATTCTGTCTCTGAGCTCTTCAGGCAGTTCCTTTGACCTCATGATTCTCATTTGCTCTGACATGCACTGTGAGCTGTAAGGTCTTATATAGACAGGTGTGTGGCTTTCCTAATCAAGTCCAATCAGTATAATCAAACACAGCTGGACTCAAATGAAGGTGTAGAACCATCTCAAGGATGATCAGAAGAAATGGACAGCACCTGAGTTAAATATATGAGTGTCACAGCAAAGGGTCTGAATACTTAGGACCATGTGATATTTCAGTTTTTCTTTTTTAATAAATCTGCAAAAATGTCAACAATTCTGTGTTTTTCTGTCAATATGGGGTGCTGTGTGTACACTAATGAGGAAAAAAATTAACTTAAATGATTTTAGCAAATGGCTGCAATATAACAAAGAGTGAAACATTTAAGGGGGTCTGAATACTTTCCGTACCCACTGTATATCTTGCAATAAAAATGATCCCCTTCACCCGACCCCACCCCTAATCCCTACCCACACTCTGACATGGGCAAATCAGGTAACGCTCTCAAAAACGCCCCTCTGTTTATGGCCTTGCCCATCAATCATTATTGTCCTGCAGAGACCTGAGGGCTGTTTAATAAAAGACGCTAAGAAAAGCGAGGATTAAACTCCAAAACCTGACTTGAATGAACCTGAGTTGAACAAATGAGTTGGGGCTAAAGCGGTTTCATAAAAGGTAATTGTAGTTCACGCAGTCCCGCTAATTTGATCCAGGTTTACCAAGTCAAGATAATTGCGCGCGCATGCTTTTCTTAAGCAGCCCTAGGTCGATCATGGATCAAATCGATCCACCACAGGACACAGCATACATTTTGTGCTATTTTATGAGTTTGAGACATGGTGTTTTCCTAAGTGCATAACTTACTTTTCACAAGTTTATTCTCCATCTGTAAATGTTAGAAAGTCATGCAAATATTTCCATTTTGCTGCTAAACTTCACAGTGAACGAGCGCTGCTGCGCACATGCGTGCAAAACAGACGGGACACAATAGAAGCGCAATAATTCTGACTAAAATATAAATTTTGTGTGTGTATATATGATAGTGGTTAATAAAGTAAAATAATTGTATGTGAGAGACTCAGCTGTAATATCATCGCATTCCTATTGGTCAGTGTTTGAAAAGCTCAGCTTAGCCTGACAGTTAGCCTGCCCCGGACCAGGTTAGTTTCCCAGCATAAGTTGCCAGAGTAACTGAGTTTGAACTAATTTAAGTTTGCTTTATGAAACAGAATTCACTGACAATAAGTCTGACTAACTAAAATAAGCCTGGCTTGTTTTCTAATCTTGTTTTATGAAACAGCTCTCTGTACTTTTTAAACCTGATTGATTCTTTTGACCTAAGACAATTAGTGAATGGTCTGACTCATATGCAAGGCCATACATTAGACCTGGTATTAACACACGGACTCTCTACCAAAGATTTAGAACTAAATGACCAGGTTATCTCCGACCACAAACCTGTACTTTTTAATATTCCCGTCTCATGCTGTTCTGTCAATCCTGTGAAATCTCTGCAATGCTTTCGCAGATTTTCATCTACGACTAGTACAGAATTTGTTGCAATGTTTAATGAGGTGTGTAAAGTGTCTGACTCTGTTCTTCAGGATATGGGTGTTGATGAGCACTTGTACTGGATGCATTCAGCCTGTAAAGAGGTGTTAGACACAGTGGCTCCCCAAAAAAATAAACAGCGCAAAGTTAGGTCTGATCCATGGTTAAACGATGAAATAAGAGGTCTTAGGCAAATTTGTATGCAGGCAGAAAGAAAATGGAAGAAAAATAAGTTGCAAATTAATTATGACATTTTTAAGGAAGCACTAAAAAAATTTCAGAGGTCTGTAAAAACAGCTAAATCTAAGTACTTTGTAGAGCTAATAGAAAACAATGCTAATAATCCTAAGACATTGTTTAATATTATAAATACAGCAGTAAACCCTCTTATATTAAATGTAGATTCATCCCCATCAATATGCGAGAATTTTCTTAATTCATTTAAAACAATGATTGAGAATCTTAGAAGGACGATTCAGCAAATGGGTTGTGACTTTTTAGGCTCTGTTACACAGACCGCTGGTTTTTAATCAATTTGAACTTATTACATTTCAGCAGTAATGGGAAATTGTAAGTGGGTTGAAACCTACTGGGTCAGTTGTTGATATGGTTCCTCCATGGTTTTTGAAAGAAAACTTTGAGGCTATTGTATTCTTCAGATTGTAAATAAAAGCTTAGAAACAGGGTTTTTTCCTAACATGCTGAAACAGGCCTTTGTGCAACCTGTACTAAAAACCCCAACTTAGACCCAACTTACCAGACAAATTTTAGACCAGTTTCTCATCTATCTTTTCTGTCAAAAAGTTTAGAAAAAGTGGTGTTTAGTCAGCTACATGTTTTTTTAGAACAGAATAAGATTATAAGACTGTGAATGCTGGTGATTCAGCAGTGTTAGTTTTATTAGACCTAACTGCAGCCTTCGATACAATAGATCATCCGGTGCTGCTTTCACGGCTAAAAGAGTATGCAGGGTTGCAGGGTAAGGCCCTAAATTGGTTTAAATCATACTTGACTGACAGAAGCATCGCAGTACAATTTGGATCATATACATCGAGAGATTTTGAGTAAATTTTGAGTTGTTGATCTCAGTGTTCTTCCCGTTTGATGCTCAATTAACAAATCTGATAAATAAGACAGTGCAAGGCCATGCAGAGATTTATATACTACTAAAAGTAACTTAAAATCAATCCTGTACTGTTCAGGATGCCAATGTAGGGAGACCAGGGACGGAGTAATGTGTTCACGCTTTTTAATATTCATTAATAATCTTGCAGCAGCATTTTGAACCTTTTGCAGCTGTAAGATAGAGGCTTGACTTAATTCCTTTATATAACGAATTACAGTAATCCAGTCTTGATGAAATGAGAGCATGAATTGCAATTTCGAGACTCTTAAATGTGAGCAGTGAGTGATTTCTTTGCTTTTTGTTGATTGATTTAACATTAAAAACACAGGCAGCAGGAATAGTTTTTTTCCCTTTAACACTAGAAGTCCCAGAGATTTGTAACCCTCCTTTAGCCAAGTGGATGCTAACTGGCTAGTCTTTTGGCTATCATTAGCATCAATTCATGTGTAAATATGGTCATTACCTGAGCAATCTGCAGGGGGGTTGGGGGTGTGTGTGTGAATGGTTGCTGGTGGCTTGTTTGTATGTGTGGGGGAGGGAGGGCTGCTAAAAGCAGAGAACTTGATTGACCATGTCTCACATTGGCATGTAGGGTCTTGCCCAGGTGTAAACAGGTATGAATTAGCATGAATGGCCCTCCCTGAACTAATGGCATTTATTGCAATTGTCATCTTGCGGGGGCTTACCAAGGTTCCATCACTACGTGACTGCTGGTCAGCAAACCTGTGAAACCCACATATCATTGGAACAATGCCGCGAAACCGCTTCCAAGACATCATGCGACACCTACGCTTTGATGACAGGTCCACCCGGAGTGATCGAGCAAAGACTGATAAGTTTGCTGCAATTTCCAGTGTGTGGGGATCATTTGTCACCAATTGCATCACGTCCTACAACCCTGGTCTACATATCACCGTTGATGAACAGCTTTTCCCGTCAAAGACTCGCTGCTGTTTCCTGCAGTATATTGCAACTAAACCTGACAAGTTTGGGATCAAGTTTTGGGTGGCTTGCGACCTAAAATCCAAGTACATTTGTAATGTCCTCCCATATCTTGGCAAGGACCCTAGTCGTCCCAGTGGAGAGAGACTGTCTGAAAATGTAGTGATGAGGCTGATGGAACCATTCCTAGACAGGGGCAGAAATGTTACCACGGACAATTTCTTCACATCGCTGTCACTTGCGCATAAACTTCTTAGCCGGAAAACCACCATCCTCGGCACAGTCAACAAGATTCGCCGGGAAATCCCTCAATCCGCTAGACGCACAGATCGCAATGAATTCACCACTCAGGTATGTTGCAGGTCTTTTGTGGTTCTATGTTTATGTGTTTCTAATTTTTAGAATCAACACCGCCAAGTGTGTCATTGTGTCATTGTGTGTAAAAGTGCTATGAAAATAACAATTTATCTTATTTATTAGGTGTTTTCAACCACTGCTGCTACGCTGACGGCGTATGCGGCCAAACGGAAGAAGACCGTCTACATTCTTAGCAGCATGCACAGCGTGATTCAGACTGATAATACCACCAAAAGGAAGCCAAACACTGTCACCCTTTACAACACCACAAAGTGCGGCGTGGATGTGATGGACCAGATGGTGCGGGAGTACACTGTCCGCACAGGGACACGGCGCTGGCCAGTTGCCGTGTTCTATAACATGATTGACATGGCAGCACTGAATGCACATGTGCTGTATCAAGCATGCATCGGAAGGCAGGAAAGACGGGTGGACTTCCTGGTGGAGCTTGCAAGAGAGTTGGCTAACTCTCATATGTGTGCGAAGAAGGCAAGAAAAGAACAATTGCTTCGGACACAACCCTCCACACCTAGCCCTGGAAAAAGAGCCATGTGTCAGGTCAAACACCAATGCAAGAACAATCATGCCACTGTGCGATGTGTTCACTGCTACAGATACACATGTGGTAAATGCAGACGGGAGATACCATGGCAGTGCCAGGATTGTGAGTGATTGCTGGAATGTACTCACTCACTTTTTAATATTATTTGTAAATATGTGTACAAATGGTTGGTTTCTTTATTTTATTTTGTACTATTTTTATCAATAAATCTCAGCAACAAAGGAAAAAAAAACATGTGTGTTGATTTCTCCCTAAGATGGCAAAGTGAAACACAAGTTTCCTTGAAGTGGCTCAGCATGGCCCCACATTGTTTACATAACAAAAGCAACTGTTCACAGCTGATTAAGGATATTAGCCTAAAGCCTTCCAGCCCATCGGCTGTCCTGCGGGTTTTATAGGTAGAAAAGCCAAATGGCTGCTCTCTGGGACTTCTAGTGTTAAGACATGCATGATCCAGTACATACTGTTACACATGCGTTGTCTTTCTCGACTAATATTCGTTCACTTAAGACATAACCGACTGTGTTTGCTAGGATACTTGCCAAGACGGGCATGTTGACATAATTTTTGTATGAGTTTGTCCGCTGAAGCGCAAGACTTGAAAGAGAACTCAGTATTTGTGCGCTGACTGAAATAAGCGTGTGTGCGCTTTGGATGAGCACACACAAATCTTCTAACAGCGCGTGCGAGTTCTCTTTCGCGTCGTGTTCTTGAAGGTTTAAATCAGCAAGGCTTAAATGAGTTTAGTTTAAACACAGATAGCAGTGTGTGCTGTTCAGGTCTCACCTGCGCTCGCGCGCTATCAACACCCGGTGATGACGGCGTAAATGACTGGACATTAGACCATACGGCACTCGCAGTTTACAGCTTACAAAGAATGACTGTTTTGTCCACGCTTTTTGATTATCGTTGTTGTAACGTTTTGCGCATCCATCGACTGAAACATACATTATCTGAACTCTGTCTGTCTGTTTTCCACGTTGCTATTTTAAACAAATCATATTAACCAATAGATGCGTCGTCATTCGAGATGGACCGCGGTGCAAGTGCGTACCGAACTGTAAGTGAAGAACCGTACGGTTTGATTTTTTACCGAGAACCGTTGCACCCCTAATACACACATACATACACATTTCCATATAACATAGACAATGAGGAAANCCCCCCCCAAAAAACAAACAAACAAAAAAACAAAAAAAAGCAAAACAAAACAAAAAAAACAACAAAGCTTCTCAGTATTTTACATTGATATTCGATACCACCTCTTTTCTTAGCCTTCTATTAACACCTTTCCAACTCCACCACGTTTTAAGAATGATCTGAAAGGTCCCCAAACTCCATCAAAAACTGTATATTTATTCCTTAAAATATAAGTTATCTTTTCCATTGACAT
This sequence comes from Anabarilius grahami, assembly GCA_003731715.1. NCBI lineage: Eukaryota > Metazoa > Chordata > Actinopteri > Cypriniformes > Xenocyprididae > Anabarilius > Anabarilius grahami. The sequence goes on from RJVU01060419.1 coordinate 79,542, forward strand.
ATGTGTTACCATTTCTTTTAGCCAACGTCCTATACTTGGAGCACAAATACTTTTCCAATTTAAAGAAATAAGCCGTTTTGCTTGAAGAATACCTATATTTATAAATAATCTTTCTTTTTTAACTTTACCTCTTTAGGATATAAATGAAATAAAAAAAGTACAGGTGACAGTGGGATGTTAACATCTAGGATCTTCTCTATCATTTCTTTCACACCTTTCCAAAAATTTGTAACTTCCTCGCACTCCCATGCAATGATATAATGTACCTTTAAATTTGCTACATCTTAAGCAAGTGTCAGGGACATTTTCATTATATTTATGCAAGACCACTGGAGTTATATAAATCCTCATCAACCACTTATATTGTAGCAGTTTCAGACGTGTGTTCATTGTCTGTGATTGAGCTTTTTTACATGCTTCCATCCAGTCCTCCATCTGAATATCATCACTGATATCCAATCTCCAGGCTTCCAGTTTATAGATTGAAGAGTCCTTTGATCCTGACACCAGCACATTGTATAATGATGAAATTAAACCTTGACTAGAACAATTTCTTGTAATTTATTTTTCTAGAATAGACAATGTTGGCATATCCAGAGAATTATTTTGTGATTTGAGTATGAAATTTCTTATTTGTAAATACTTAAAGAAATGTTTTGTAGGAATATTGTACGTATTGACTATTTCCTCAAATGTCATAAGAGTGCCCTTGTTGGCCCAAATCTTGAAACCTGCGTTCAACCTGCCTGGTTTAAACTTTCTATTGCCCCAAATGGGACTAAAACAAGATAAAGGGTAGGTGACACCTAAATATTTGTTCACGTCATACCATACGGCAATCATATTTATAATTATAGGGTTGGAAAAATTTTTTTTTTAGATCTTTAAATTCTGAAGAGTATAAATATAAATTTAAAGTTAGGTCCAATTTGATAGCAGAATATTTTTATATCCACCCAAGGTGGGTAGTCCTGAGTTAAAAAAATAAAACATAATTGTTCTAAGTTGGACTGCCCAATAATACCAATGAAGGTTAGGACACTGTAGACCTCCTCTCTCATATGGCAAATACAAAAGTGTCAGTCGGAGTCTGGAACTTCTGTCATTCCAAATTAATTTAGTGAATATCTTTTTAAGTCTTTGAAAAAGAGATTTAGGGGGAGGTAGGGGAATGTTCTGAAATAAATATAAAAATGTTGGTAAAACATTCATTTTTAAGATATTTATTTGTCCATTTAAAGATATGGGTAAGGACATCCATCTTTCTATAGAGCTATTAACACTTTCAACAATCAGATCATAATTTACTTGTACAATATTTTCTAATTTTTATACAATTTTTACACCCAGATATGTAAAACAATCAACGATATTGAAGGTTGCAGCACAGCTACTAGGTTGCTGTCTGTCAATCTCATTTAGATACAGAAAATAATTTTTAGAATTATTAATTTTGTATCCAGAAATTTCTCCAAATACACTAATAAGGTCCAATAAAGCAGGTATTGATGTATCAAGATGTTTTAGAGAAAGAATTACATCATCAGCGAATAATGCAATTTTATGTTCTATCTGTCTAATCTTAATGCCTGTTAATTCCACATGTTTTTTTACTGCTATTGGAAAAGGCTCGATGGAGATAGCAAAGAGCAGAGGAGAAAGGGGTGAACCTTGTCTGCACCCTCTTGAGATACTAAATGGTTTTGAAACTATATTATTTGTCAACACTTCTGCTGTAGGGCTATTATAAAGTAACCTAACCCACTTAAAATACTTTTCACTAAACCCAAATCTAGACAACAAATCAAACAATTAAGACCATTCAACCCTATCAAAAGCCTTTTCAGCATCCAATGATAGTAGAGCAGTATCTCGTTCACTCCTCTGTTCATGAAAAATATTTAGGACTCTTCGAACACTATGAAATCCTTGCCTGCGTTGTATGAAACCATTTTGATCCTCTCCTACTAAATTTGGTAAAATACCTTCTAATCTCTTGGCTAGAACTTTACATAATATTTTTGTATTGGAATTTAACAAAGTAATTGGCCGCATATTTTCACACTTTGTGTTTGATTTTCCTGGTTTTGGTAATAATGTGATTAAAGCACTTCTCATTGATGTAGGAAAAAGACCTTGGTGATACACCTCTACTATCATTTCCAAAAAGAAGGTTAGTAACTTTTTTTAAAACGTCTTATAAATTTGTATAGGAAGCCCATCTGGGTCCGCGTCTTTTCCTGATTTCATAGAATCAATTGCTTCTCCAATTTCTTGTAATGTGAGGTCTTCATCTAATTTGATCTTTTCTTCAATTAAAAACTATAGAGCTTTTCATAATAAATTCTAAATGCTTTTGAAAAATTTCATTTTCTAATTTTTTGATCTGATCTTCTAATTGTTTAATTTCTAGTCTAGACCTCCTGGCTTTTGAGCTGCAAAAACAAATAATATGTCCTCGAATAAAAGCTTTGAATGCTTCCCAATCGAATACCAGCAGATGTTTCAGAATTATTAATTTCAAAATACAGATCAATTTGTTTGTTCACATATTCTATAAACTCTGGATCTTGAAGCCATCCTATCTGAAGGTGCCATTTAGGGGGATTCTTTATGAATTTTGTATTTTTGTATGATAAGGATACTGCTGCATGGTCAGAGATGACTATGCTGTGATATATACAGTCTGTTATTTTGTTAAGCAATTGTGCAGATATTAGAAAATAATCGATACGCTATGGCGTTATTTTACTGTCAAATGTCGAGAGCACATTATTCTGACATATCAATGTAATGCGCGAGCGCAAATCTGTCTGCTCGCGTGCGGATTTCCTTTGCTCTCGCGCAAATCTCTACGCTTGCGCGCGGATTTCCTCTCCTCTCACTCAGATATTGTGTGTGCACGCTCAAACTGTTTCACGTGTGCTCAAACGTGTCCTGCACGCTTAAACTGCACCTGTGCGCTCACGAATCTCTCCGTGCTCTTGCAGAAATTAATTTGCTTTTGGATTAAACGCTGTCAAAAGTTATCAACCAATCAGAAGAGATGACTGATCCATGAAAATGCTATGTGGAATCTTATTGGCTGAGAGTGAACTGCGCCTGGAATTCTTTCTACAAAAATGGATATTTCATTTCTTTACAATTTAATAATATTTAATAATATTAATCAAAATGTAGGTCATATCTTAGAAATGGCTTGGAATGGGGCACTTGGATGTTTTCTATATTAATAAGCTTGTTTGTCTAACTCCATCACATTACAGGTCAAACCCCACTGAACGATTTATCCAAAACCATCATATTAGCCAATATCATGGACCAAAACATTAAATTAAACATTAATTAAAAACAAAAGATTAAACAACTAATTTAATGTTATAAATCAGTCTATTTAGAAATGTGTCAAATGTTATAAAGCCTATTGAAAAATATGTATTAATTTAAATGAATTCATTACAATATCGTTTGAAATTAATGAAGACATGTTTCGTCCAGTGTTTTTAAACAAATTTCTTGAATTAATGATTCTGATACATCATACATTTTAACAGTCACTGGTCACCACCTACTGGCAGAACAGTGTAATAACATTAGTTTCAAAGGTCATTTATTGCTGAAATCAGTGTATATTCGGACTATACATTGTTATTGCAATAATTGCATTATTATTTAATGTTTGCAACACAGAAGTAGCAATAGTGTGTTGTTGAAAACACTTTGTGAAGCTATTTAAAACATATAGCTTACATGACCACTGCTTTCAGCGGCAATGCAAAAGCAGGTTTAAATATTCCGGTATTATTGTAATTTCAAAGGTTTAATAGACATAACCGAATCGTTGTCATTTAGGAATAAGATTGCGTTCTTTTGATTAATCGTGCATACATAAGAGCTTAAGTATTTTTGTATGTCATGTTTTATACCAGACCTCAAAAGAAATTGACTATGGTGGTATATGTGATCTCCACATTTTATGTATTTAGGGAATGATGATTTGACCCTCATCTTGTTCGGTCTTAAATCAGAAGATATTTGTTGGTAATACTTTACAATAAGGTTTCATTAACATTATTTAACTGCATTAGTTAACATTAACTAATAATGAACTGCACTTCTTCTCAGCCTTCCTGATAATGTTAGGGACTCAATCACCCAGTTTAAATCTAGATTAAAGACGCATCTCTTTAGCCAAGCATTCACATAATGCATCTCATACCAGATCAATTGCACATGACTATCTTTGCTTATAGTTATGAACAGCAGCTACGCTAATTATTCTCCTTTTATTTTTCTGTTTTACCTCGGGACACCCGCCCCGAGGTGACTAGAGAGGACTTCAGCTTCAGTTTGGATCCAGACTCTTAAGAAGACCTCAGATGACTGACACCTGTGAAGAGACGACGCCAACTCCTGCGAGGACTTCAGAAGATGCAATCATCTGGATCAACATGCACATTGCCAATTCTATATCCTAATTATTGTTAATGTAATTCATTTTTCCAGGAGCTCATTGTTTCTACCTTCAGTTAAACTGCTAACTCTGATTGTAAATTAATTGCCTAAATTATATTATTTGCTAACTGCATTCTTTAGATTGTAATGTTGACATGCATTCTCTGTAAAGCTGCTTTGAAATGATATGCATCGTAAAAAGCGCTATACAAATAAATTTGAATTGAATTGAATTGAACTTCTACAGCATTTATTAATATTTGTTAATGTTAATTTCAACATTTACTAATACATTATTAAAATCAAAACTTGTATTTGTTAACATTAGTAAATGCACTGTGAAGTAAACAACCAACAAAAAGCTGTTTTTTTTAACGTTAACAAAGATTAGTAATTACAGTAATGTATTGCACATTGTTAATTCATGTTAGATAATACATTAACTAATGTTAACAAATAAAAACCTTACTGTAAAATGTTACCTATTTTTTATATAAATTTCAATGCAAAAGGTATGACCACAATAACTTTAAGAAACATTTTTTGTTTGTTTGTCTAGATAAATCAGGGTTTGACCTGTAATGTGATGCAGTTAGACTAGGTTACATTTGATAAATATTATTAAATGGTAAAGAAATTAAATATCCATCTTTGTAGAAAGAATTCCAGGTGCAGTTCACTCTCAGCCAATAATATTCCACGTAGCATTTTCATGGATCAGTCGTCTCTTCTGATTAATTGATAACTTTTGACAGCGTTTAATTCAAAAGCAAATTAATTTCTGCAAGAGCACAGAGAGATTTGTGAGTACACGTGTAGTTTGAGCGTGCAGGACACCTTTGAACACACATGAAACAGTTTGAGCGTGCACACGCAATATCTGAGCGAGAGGAGAGGCAGTTTATAAGAGAGCACTGTATATTTGAGAGCGCGCGTCCAGGTTTGCGCGAGAGCAAAGGAAATCCGCGCGCAAGCGGACAGATTTGCGCTCGCGCATTACATTGATATTTTCTCGCGTCACAATAATGTGCTCTCGACATTTGACAGTAAAATAACGCCATAATACGCGAATATGTTTGATGCATACCAGAATAACATGAGTATGATTTTGCTGTTGGATTAAGATCCCTCCAAGCATCTGATAAATTTAGGTCTTTCATAAATTCCTGTATCAATTTCCTAGCTTTAGTATGCGTTTTATCAGTCCCTGTGGAATGATCTTTAGTAGGATCCCCGTGAAAACACACCCGTGAGGAACTATCAGGTACTTTTATCTATATATATTAATCACAGCCCTAAATTTATTACAAATTTATTATTATTTGTAAACTTATTCTCACTTATTATATTAGAGTGTAAACGCATATTTTCACATCTCCATAGATGTGTTCCTTGTATGAAATCATCCCCTTGGACCTGGCCGCTCTCAGCACCTGTTCTTTTTGTTTGTAGTTCAAGAACTTCATTATTAGTGTTCTTGATGATGCACCTGGTCACCTATGTTTCGTTGTGGACCCACTCTATGTGCGCGCTCTATGACTAAAGATGTGCTCGAGTCCATTTCCAAGTTTTCGGAATCCAGGCCTCTAAGAAAGCACACGCATCGTTTCCCTCTTCTTTTTCCGGTAATCCCACCAACCTTAGGTTGTTCTGTCTGTTTCTGTTTTCCATGTCGTCAACTTTGTCAGTTTTTTAACTTGTGATTCAAGTGAGTTCGTGTGAGCACGCAGTTGAACGATTTCATCCTCCGCTCCCGAAATGCGTTCCTCGGCCTCTTTCACTCGCTGCTTCACCTCTTTGATCGCTGACATAACACCGTCGATTTTACTCGTAACTCGTTTGTCCAATCCTTTAATGGCTTGTAAAAAATCTGCATTGCTGGGGTTCAACTCAGTTACTTTCGTAGCTTCACTGTCGTCATCTTCCTCCATCTCTTCGCTTGTCTGCGTGATCAGAATCTTGTGACATCTTTTGCGCTTCGTTATTCACTTTTTCTTGAGTTCTTTTTTTTTTTCGGTGCCATTTCAGTCGTTAGTTTTTTGTACATTAATTACCAAAAGATGTGATAAAGTTAAGTGATTTTGAAGGATTATTACTTAATGTAGCAGGGTTGTTTACTCACGTCTTCTCAGTACCGCTCCATAACCAGAAGTTGGTCAACATGTGTTGTTTGAATAGTGCTATACAAATAAAGCTGACATTGACATTGTACTTGGGAGATTTGAAAATAAGGGAAAAAATCTGCAGAACGAGAAATGGGACACAATACAAAACAGCTCAAAAGAATCCTACTGGAATGAAGGTTTGGGCAAGCGCTTTAGGACCCGGTTATTTTAGAAAATCTTTCCAGCGCTTGAGAGAGCTAAGAGAGAAGGCCTGAAAACTGCTTTTATTACGATTTCTGATTGACACTGGGTTTTGACTGTCTGGAGCTGTGAACATCTGTGCTGTTTGAGACTAACAAAGAACACTTTGTATTTACTCTTGTGTACTGTATGTTAATGTTTTGTGCTTCCTTGTCATTCGTTCATCAACTGCGCTTTATTTTTCGTAAAGCATTTTGTTGCGCGTCAGCTGTGATAAACAGACATCCACTCGCATTGCGTGTGTAACAGTGGCCAGATAGTGAGAGTTCTGCAGTTAAACCACTGCACACTGACAACTGCTAGAAAATGCGGTGCTTGGCGTCATTGGTAGTGCACTCGCCTCGCATGCCAGCAGCAATCAGGCCGGGGTTCGAGAGGTTATGATTGGAGTGTGAGTTTTGGAGGCGGAGCAATGAAGAGAGGGGTGTGTTTGTGTGGGTTGATTTCAAATATCAACAATGTCCAACAGCGTAGTTAAAATACCACTTACTGCACCTTTAACATATAAAGGAATGAAAGTATTTCCTTAATCAGAAGACAATCAAACAAGTTTTGGAAAAGGTTCATCTGCTTTAGTGCTGCACCGTGAGGCAGTGTCACGTCTGTTCTGGGTTTAGTTTAGTTTATGTTTTCATGTCTTTTATTTTGTATAATTCTCTCAGTCTTGCTCCTCATGTGATCTTGTCATGTGCTCCCCCTGTTCACGTGTCATGTTCTGATTGGTTCCTAGTTTTCTGTGTCATGTTTTCATTGGTTCATTGTGTTCAGGTGTTTCTTGTTCATTAGTGTCTGTGTGTATATATAGTCCTCATACTACTATTGTCTTTTCTCTGGCTTTGTTTCCTGTAACTGCTGTTGGTGAGGTTTATGTTCATGTTCCTTAGTCAAGTCTTTCTTTGTTATTTTAATTTTGTTTCTGTTTATTTGAATAAAGTAGTGGTGGCGAGATGAAGCTTCATGAAGCTTTGAAGCTTTCCAGCCAGATGTTTTGAAACGTGGTTAATTTCTCAAGGCTTCTAATGTATGCAGAGACACATGCTAATCAATGGAAATATGGTGCAGGAGTTTTTTTGAGTTTGATAGTGCTAAAATGTGTTACATGGTTCATGATACATTACCATACACAAATAAATAATTAGTTCTGTGAAGTATTTATGCTCAGTGTTGTTTCATAATGTTTCATAATTTTGTAACTGGGCAAGTTCTTTAAAACGGATAAAAAAGTGAAAGTGATTAAGGTGGACTGGACAGAGAGAAGTGGAAGTGCTTGTGTAACACGAGAGCGAAAAAACACACATTGTTCCGCCAAAAGTGAACCCCTTCTCAAAGCACTTCACTCAAATGAGTTGAAAAAGAAGAAAAAAGCGACCAATAGGGAAAACCCAGAAAGTGCACTGCTATAAAGAATGAAACAAGTCCTGCTGTCTTGAAATAATAACTTCAAATCTCACTGTAACTGCTATAAAGTATAATGATACTAACTGTAGTTTCTCCAGCTTGAATTGTGGGTTCATCAGTAGATCACTGAGGTTTTTCACTCCAGGGTCTCCTAGATTATTCCAGCTCAGGTCCAGCTCTCTCAGGTGTGACGGGTTTGATTTCAGAGCTGAAGTCAGGATGACACACTGTTTCTCTGTAATACTGCATCCATACAGACTGAAGACAGAAAGAGAAAATGACTCAAATCCATGTTCAGTTCATGTGTGAGTTAAATGAATCATGAATAAATGTCATACAGTCACTAATAAACCAGCAAAAACATGGAAACTTAATGATATAAACGAACAAACCAAGAGCATTTGAGGACACTAGTTACAATCTGTCTGGATCCGTCCTCACTCCCAAAAATAAGTTAATTCATCACTGTAGATTCATATATAGGATCAATGTAGAAACAATAGAAAAACAAGCATTTAAATGGTCTATTTTTACATTTTTAATGCAAGAATTTATTATACTTGAATCGATTATTAAGTCATTTTAGAGTGTAATTTACAATCTCTTAATACACATTTTGTTTAATAAAAGATGATTTACTGAAAAGTACCATTAGTCCAGTATAAATGTTACATTTCAGTATAATCTATTTGTGTAACAGTTTTGTTGTGTTTTATTATCATGGTGTTGCTGTCTGTGTGTGTTCCCTAGTTAGTGTTCTTGGTTGTTAATTAGTTCCTGCAGCTGTTATGTTTTATACATTAACATACACAAATAAATAATTAGTTGTGTAAAGTATTTATGTTCAGTGTTGTTTCATAATTTTGTAACTGGGCAATGATTTTGTTGAACATACGAGAAAAAACAAAAGTTCTTTAAAGTTCTTTAAAACTGATAAAAAAGTGAAAGTGATCAAGGTGGACTGGACAGAGAGAAGTGGAAGTGCTTGTGTCTAAATCAAAGTCAAAGTCTGCTTTATTGTCAATTCTTCCACATGTATAGTACATACATACAGAGAATCGAAATTGCGTTACTCTCAGACCCCCGGTGCATACAGATAACACTAATAGTAGAGCTTAAGAATCTAGATCAATATAAAATATAAGATATAACTATACAATATCAATATAAAATATAAGATATAACTATACAATAAGGGGATGTA
>RJVU01060419.1:104597-137768 GCA_003731715.1 Anabarilius grahami
CATAGGTTGAATATGGAAGGCGTAGGACGTAGCGTAAGCTCTGTGAACTTCAAGAGATTTACACTTTCTTCGTATGTTGAATATGGAAGGTGGTCTGGCAGAAGCTCGACATTTGACTTCATAGCTTGTTTAAATATGGATTTTTTTTACACAAATGCATTGCTTCGCTTCAGAAGGCCTTTATTAACCCTTTAAGCCCGAAGTAAAACCCCCCAAGAAAAAATTAATAATCAAATTACTAAGCAACCACTGACAGGGATAACACAAAATAGGTATCATTTTTAAATTTAGAAACTCATCTTTTTAATGCATGCAACCATTTTACGAGTGCTGAGTCATCACTCTAAAACATGATGACTCTTAACAAAAGCTGAGTCATCACTCTAAAATGGAGTGTACCACCCGCGGGCGCCACCTAGCTACAAAAAAAATAATAATCATATTTTTCATAATCATAGGTGTCATTTGAAAGATTAAAGTCTGAACTTTACAATGAATGTAGCCACTTTGACTAACTCCTAAGTACTGCTGAGTTATAAGCTGAAAAATAATGAAAAAATCATAATTTATTAATATTTTTTGTACTATGTACTCCAATGTGTCAAAAGAATCATACAGCTCAGATAATCATTTGTTATATGTCATTTGAAAGGTCTCACGGAGTAGAATACAACAAGCATAATTGTTTTGGGCTTTGACTAAACTCAAGCAAGTTTTTGTTTGTGAAACCCAGCAAGACCCATATGTAAATAATAAACCAATGCAGCATTTATATCATGTTTTGTCTGATTGTGGAACATTGGACATCATTATTTACAGCAGATTCTCATGAATAAAATAAGTCCAACATCAGCATAATCCAATAAGCCAATCACATGATATTGCTCACGCATTTACAACACATAAAACCCCACAGGTGCACAGATGCTAACTAAAACTAAAATGTAGCTATCATGTGGCATTTTTGGTTATAACTTCATGAAACATGCATAGATTGTAGAAAATGGCATGGGTTTTCATTATCCCATGTGTCAGTCACGAGTTACGCCACGTCAAAAACAAAAAAAAAGATTTTAAAAATGCCCATCAGGGGGCGACAAGGGCTAGACGCTAACTAAAACTAAAATGTAGCTATCATGTGGCATTTTTGGTTATAACTTCGTGAAACATGCATAGATTGTAGAAAATGGCATGGGTTTTCATTGTCCCATGTGTCAGTCACGAGTTACGCCACGTCAAAAACAAAAAAAAAGATTTTAAAAATGCCCATCAGGGGGCGACAAGGGCTAGACGCTAACTAAAACTAAAATGTAGCTATCATGTGGCNTTCTTTATGCTTTTTTTTTTTTTTTTTCTGTTTATTTGCAGATTCTCAGCATGAGAATGTCCAAATTTAAAAAGTTTCCTTTCAAAGATACCAACCTTTTGACTCTCCTTGCTATAGTTTTAGAGTTACGAGTCTTTACTTTTTTGTGTCACTCAGGAAAAAAAAACTCTGAAAATACCCTCAAGATTTAAGGGATTAACTCCCTGGAGCTGTGTGGAGTAAAAGTTTTTGATGGATGAATGTGGATGGAGACACTTTCTTCAGCTCATACATGTGACCCCCGTTGACTGCAATTATAAAGCTCGGATGCGTCGGGATGTTTATTAATATTCCTTCGATTATGTTCATCAGAAAGAAGAAAGTCATATACACCTAGGATGGCTTAAGGGTGAGTAAAGCTTGGGCTAATTTTCATTTGAAAGTGAACTAATCCTTCAAAGGGGACCTATAACACCCCTTTTACAAAATGTAATATAAGTCTCTGGTGTCCCCAGAATGTGTCTGAAGTTTCAGCTCTAAATACCCCACAGATCATTTATTATAGCTTGTCAAATTTGTCCCTACTTTGGTGTGAGCAAAAACACGCCCTTTTTTGTGTGTCACTTTAAATGCAAATAAGCTGCTGCTTGTGGCCTGCTTTCAAAAAGAAGGTGGGCGTTAACAGCTCACGCTCCGGTTGCTCAACAACAGCCAGAAAATCTTTTCCAGTTCATTTCTCCTCACGAGTCCGTAGAAATCAGACGTCTGTGAGTGAACACATGAACATTGGCGAGCTGCTTTATAATGGAAAACAAAGTTGTACTTCTAATAAAATGAGAGACTGACAATTTTACGTGTTTAATACGGTTTAAAGCAATCTTTTTTATAAAGTGTTATAATATAAACGCAACCTGACTTTAATGGAGTGCCGAATTACAGAGCTTGTGCAAACAAACATATCCACATTGCCATTATCAAATGCTTTTCTTATGCTTTATTAAAAAATCCTTGCTAGTTTCTCAATTTTGTGGTGTTTATTTTGTTACTGAGAGGAAAGCATGCAACATTTTTACATATTCATAAAACCATCACTCTCAACAGTCTGGGTGGCATCAGATGTTCGATTACAGTATATCGCTGCTCACGTATTTCAAACTTCGTTTTACCCTTAAACAAAGAATGAAAAAGAACTTTGCTTGAAGTATATCGGCACCTTTCAGTTCATGTTCATGATGGGGAATCACTACAGAATAATGAAGATAAATGCATTTTTCAGATGAGAGTAAAACATGACAAAACATATTAAATGACTTACAGAGCTCTTCTGGAGGTTTTGATGACTGCCGATAATCTAATGAGACACTCGTCTGATTTCTTGAATTTCTGAAGCTCAAACTCCTCCAGCTCTTCCTCTGATGTCAACAACACAAAGACCAAAGCAGACCACTGGGCAGGTGAAAGGTCACCAGATGAGAGACTTCCTTTGCTAAGGTGGGTCTGAATCTCCTTCACCAGAGTTTGGTCGTTCAGTTCATTCAGACAGTAGAACAGATTGATGGATCTCTCTGCAGACAGATTACCTTCTAATTTCTGCTTGATATACTGAACTATTTCCTTGTTGCTCTGGTCATTGCCATCTTGCTGTGTCAACAGACCCCGTAAGAGTCGTCGATTGGACTGGACTGACAGGCCGAGGAGGAAGCGAAGGAAAAGGTCCAGGTGTCCATTGTCACTCTTGAGCGCCTCGTCCACTGCAGTCTTGAGAAAATCAATCATGGATTTATTTTTGTTTTCCTGTTCTGTAGACTCATGATCAAACACACTTTTCTTGTTGATGTCTAGAAACAGATGTGCATAAAGGGCTGCAATAAACTCTTGAATGCTCAAGTGAACAAAGCAGTACATGGTACCAAGAATAATCCCCGTTTCCTCCTTAAAGATCTGGGTACACATGCCTGAGTACACTGATGCCTTATAGACGTCAATACCACAGGCTTCCAGGTCTGTGTCATAGAAGATCACATTGTTTCTTTCCAGCTGATGAAATGCCAGTTTCCCCAGTGAAAGGATGGTGTCTTTATCCCAGGAAACACCTGCTGCGTATTCTTCATCATACTTTCGGCGGCTCTGCTGGATCTGAAAGCGGAGAAAGTGTGTGTACATTTGTGTCAGTGTCTTGGGAGTGTCTTCAGTGTTTGATTCCTGTAGTGTTTTAGAGATCTCATCAGCCTGATTGTTTTTCACATCATTTCTTTTCTCCTCCAAAATGTTATGGAGAACAGTGGCTGAAATCCAGCAGAAGACTGGGATGTGGCACATGATAAAGAGACTCTTTGATTTTTTAACATGATCAATGATTGTGTTGGCCTGATTCTGATCCGTGAATCTTTTTTTGAAGTACTCTTCCTTTTGTGCGTCACTGAATCCTCGTATCTCTGTCAGCCGGTCGATACAGTCAGGAGGAATCTTACTGGCAGCTGCTGGTCTGGTGGTGAACCAGATGAGAGCAGAAGGAAGCAGATTTCCCTTCATGAGGTTCGTTAGCAGAACATCCAGAGAGACTGGTGATGATACATCACTCCACGTCTCATTACAATCAAACTTCAGAGGAAGGCGACATTCATCCAATCCATCAAGGATGAACAGGACTTTGAATCGATTCCTTCTTGTAAGGTTCAGTCCTTTTGTCTCTGGGAAAAAATGAGTTATAAGGTCCATCAAACTTAGTTTTTCTTTCTCCTTTAAGTTCATCTCTCTGAATGGAAGAGGAAATATGAAGCTGATATCTTGATTTTCTTTTCCTTCAGCCCAGTCCAGAACAAACTTTTGCACAGAGACTGATTTTCCGATGCCAGCGACTCCTTTTGTCAGTACAGTTCGGATCTCCTCGTCTTGTTCAGGAGCTTCAAACAAATTTGTGCATTTAACCTGAATCTCTTGAGATTCATGGCGCCTGGAAGCAACTTCAATCTGTCTGACCTCATGTTCAGTATTGACCTGTTCACTGCCACCCTGAGTGATATAGAGATCCGTGTAGATGTTATTCAGAAGTGTGGAGTCACCATGCTTCGCCATTCCTTCAAACACACATTGATACTTCTTCTTTAGGCCACATTTTAGCTGATGAATGAAGATCAGCTCAACTAAACATAAGGACAAAAAGTACATGGTTTTAGTCTTAATTTATAGTTTTATAGATAGATTGTCACTTATTAATGTAGACTGACAGATGGTCATGAGTCTCTGACCTTCTAGAGCATCAGCAGCTTCATCTTGCTTCATCTCTCTCAGGTAATGTAGTGTGAGATCAAGAGCTGCTGCATTGATACCGCATCGATTCTCATTAAAGTCCTTCACTAAGTTTTGTGAGTTCTCATTTTGTAATATTTTCTTAAACTTTTCCAGCTCGTTCTTCAGAAATGTGATTATTTTGCTCTCAAGATCCTACAAACAATAGTAAGAAAAAAGACAGAATAACACAATTTAAACCAAATAGTGCATCTACATTTGGTCAACACTTTTTATTCAATAATTATAATATCTGTAAAAAAAAATTAAAAAATAAAAATAAAATAGAATCCTGACATGCTAACCAGCTGTTATTTATCACAAATAAAAAAAAGTGTGCTTAAAAAGAAAATTGAGTGATCAAGGGTAATTAAATTCAATTTCTTTGTTCAATACATAATGTTTGTTTGGTATAAATATTAAACATTTATGAAAATGTGTTTTCCTACCTGGAAGATCCACAGGAGATTGTCTTTGAAATTCTTGTGATTCCTGTGAGTCTGAACGTCTGAGTCTAATGTCTCATATTGAAGCCTGAAATCAAATAAATAAAATACTTATTTTCTAGGCAAAATATCACAGAAAGTAAAAAAAAAAATAATTAGCCATGAAAAATTGATAACTTGAAAACATAAGTACTTGATCTATAAATGATTGGTATTCACAGATACAACTTTTTTAACACCGTCAACATGTAATCAAAAATTAGAAACACAAAATACCTTTTATTAGATGATGGTTTTTTCCCCACTGAAGAATGGTCCATCATCTTTTGACCGGTCACTCTTCAGAGACACAGAGCTGGACACATGTGATCCTGATCTTACACTAATGACACAAAGTAATAGAAAAAACACTATGTAATTGTGTTACTGGAATGAGTTCCATAAGGTTCCCAGGAATTGAGTTTTATCGTGACTTATGAAGACTTCAGATGACCAACACCTGTGAAGAGAAGGCACCAACCCTTGCAAGGACTTCAGATGAAGCAAACTCTGGATCAACATGCACATTCCAAAAATTCCTATATATACTAATGAAAGGGTTAGTTCTCCCAAAAATGAAAATAATGTCATTTATTACTCACCCTCACACCGTTCCACACCCGTAAGACCTTCGTTAATCTTGGCTCCGTGAGGCCTGCATAGGGAGCAATGACATTTCCTCTCTCAAGATCCATAAAGGTACTAAAAACATATTTAAATCAGTTCATGTGAGTACAGTGGTTCAATATTAATATTATTAAGCGACAAGAATATTTTTAGTGCGCCCAAAAAAACAAAATAACGACTTATATAGTGATGGCCGATTTCAAAACACTGCTTCAGGAAGCTTCGGAGCATAATGAATCAGCGTGTCGAAACAGCGGTTCGGAGCACCAAAGTCACGTGATTTCAGGAGTTTGGCGGTTTGACACGTGATCCGATTCATGATTCGATACGCTGATTCATTATGCTCCGAAGCTTCCTGAAGCAGTTTTGAAATCGGCCATCACTAAATAAGTCGTTATTTTGTTTTTTTGCCGCACCAAAAATATTCTCGTTGCTTTATAATATTAATATTGAACCACTGTACTCACATGAACTGATTTAAATATGTTCATTAATGGATCTTGAGAGAGGAAATATCATTGCTCCCTATGCAGGCCTCACTGAGTCATCGGATTTCAACAAAAATATCTTAATTTGTGTTCCGAAGATTAACGAAGGTCTTATGGGTGTGGAATGGCATGAGGGTGAGTAATAAATTACATTATTTTCAATATTGGGTGAACTAACCCTTTAATGTTAACATGTATTCAGTACTTCCATGAGCTCATTGTTTCTACCTTAAATTAATTTGCTAACAATGACTGTAAATTAAATAGCCTACATTATTACATTGTTAGCTAACTGCATGATTATATATGTACATTTCTGAAATTACATAATTTGGAAACAGTCAACTCTGATAACAGATCACTCTAAATTGTAATGCTGACATGCACTCCCTGTGAAGCTGCTTTGAAACGATATGTATCGTGAAAAGCACTATACAAATAAATCTGAACTGAATTAAATTATTGTTTTATTCAGTCAAGTTCAGTCACATACACCACTGTGGATAAATAATGCAACACTATAAATTAAACACATGAAATACCTTTTATTAGATGATGGTTTTTCCCCACTGAAGAATGGTCCATCATCTTTTGACCGGTCACTCTTCAGAGACACAGAGCTGGACACATGTGATCCTGATTTTCCACTAATGACACAAAGTAATTGAAAAAACACTGTGTAATTGTGTTACTGGAATGAGTTCCTTAAGGTCCCAGAAACTGAGTTTTATTTTGACTTATGAAGACTTATGAAGACTTCAGATGACTGACACCTGTGAAGAGACAGCGCCAACCCTTGCGAGGACTTCAGATAAAGCAAATACTGGATCAACATGCACATTCTAAAAAATTCTATATATCCTAATTATTGTTAACATGTTGTCACGGTGAGTTGCAGGAAAGCAGACGAAGAAGAAGACAATAGAAATTCCAACACGAAGGTTTATTAACACAGTCTAGAGCACAGCAAACGGGTAGCAGCAAACACACCTTACAAAGACGAGAACCGACAATGAACTGAATGACACAGGGGGTATAAATACACAGGGAACATAATGACAGACACCTGAACGTAATCAGTAACCAAGGAGACTAACTAGAATGCAATTTAGACTACACAGAACTGAAGCACAGGAAACACACACACACAGGAATGAAACTAACACCAAACGAAACATAATCCTGACAGTACTCCCCCCTCCCACTAGGCGTGACCTCACGCCGAAAGGAAAAGTCCAGCTGTGGAGGCAGGGAGGGGGTTTAGGAGGTGGGCAAGGAGAGGCTGAAGAGGAGACCGGAGATGGCAGGGAGGAACACCAAGGCAGAACTGACGGAGGGAGGAGCCAAGGCGGAGTCCTAAACACTCTACTGGGCGGAGACTGACGGCAGTGGAGCGGATTGAGGTGGAGACCCAGGGGAAGCCGCAAGGACGACAGCCCAGGGCGACATCGCAGGCCTGGAGGACCAAGGTGACATCATCGGCTTGAGAGACCGAGGTGGAGGCGAGGGTCTGACAGAACGGGGCGACACCGGAGGGAGCGTGGACCTCGGTGGAATCGGTAAGGAAGGAGGATCCCAGTGAAGCTGGAGGGGAGGAGGGTCGAGGTGCCGCTGGACGCCCCGGATGTCCGCAGTGAAACCAGGGAGATGAGAGACCAAGGTGGAACTGGAGGAACGAGGGAGCCCGGTGGAGCTTTAGTTATGGCGGGCCACGGCAGAGCTGAGGGAGCGCAGAGCCAAGGCGGATCCGCAAGGTCGACAGGTTTAGGTGGAGAACTGGTCCCGGAGGCCTGAGGTGTAGCCAGGGGATCTGCATCACAGAGCCACGCTGGTGTAGAAAGAGTCCGAGATGGAGCCGACGAGCTGGCCAGGATCAGCGGCGAGGGCAGAGTCGAGGAGCTATGAGACACCAGTGGGGCAGGTAAATCCAGGGAATATGTTGGAATCAGTGGAGATGATGGTGACAATGGGGTGGGCAGGAAATTGGGTGGGATCGCTTCATCCAAGATAGAGAGTGTTGTAGGATGTAGAGGAATGAGCTCTGTGGCGAAATTTATGAGCCAGCACTCCTCAACTGGCTCATCTGAGAATTGCTTCACTGGACCTGACTCCTCGCTGGATCTGGTGAACGGTCCCAGCCTCGGGACAGGTGCGGTAACCTGCTCAGGCTCCGGGGTGGACTCTGAGGCTGGCACTAACTCCGGGCATGGAGGGGGCTCAAGCTCGTGGTCCGTGGCGGGCGCAGGCTCGGGTTCAGACTCTGTGGCGGGCATGGGCATCATCACAGGAATCGCTGCAGGAGGCCTCTCTGTCGTTCCAGGACACTCCGGGCTGGGACGATGTGTTTTCTCTGGAGCGGGCAGAGAGATGGCTACTGGAGGTGTTGAATGTCCTGGGGAGTCGGAGATAATGGTGTTGTTGTTCTCAACGACTCCCACGGTGAGAGAGGATCCGCACACCCACAAGGCATGGTCGACGAACTCAATGAAAGGAACAACTCAAATTACCAGCGGAAACAGTACAGAGCATCATCTTTCACCGTGTTCACCGTATCATTTACATTTTTTTACATTTTTACATTTTTATGCATTTGGCAGACGCTTTTATCCAAAGCGACTTACATTGCATTATACTATACATTTGTATCTGAGTATGTGCAATCCCTGGGATCGAACCCATGACCTTGGCATTGCTAGTGCCATGCTCTAACCACTGAGCTACAGGAAAGCATATCAGATCCAAAAACAACACCAACTGACCACGAGCGGTCATAGCAAAATTCGAACACTATAAACAGAAAGAACTGGTTCAGAGGCAAGGCAGACAACTCAAAGGCACAAACTATGGACTCAATGAACAATATCCAAAGGACATTCTCGAACGCTTGAAACAACTCTTCCCAATCCGAAAACAGAAAATAAATGAAGGAAAGAAGGCAATCATTACAGTGGACAAATTATACATAGATGGACAACTATATCGTGATAAGGACATTACTCCCTGGCTTTTCTAAACACTTCACTTCAATGCCTGAGTTAATAACCGCCATAATCATAAACTGAACTAAACAGACTCTTTCTTTGTTTCTTTCTTTCCTTTAATATATTATATGTGGTCCTACTTTTGCACCTAGGTCTCGTGTCCCCCTTCCCATGTTCCACTATATGTTTGTATTTAATTGTTTCTGTTTTGTTGTTGCTGTTTTGCTGTGTATATTCTGTCAGTTGTGTATCTGTATTTTTGTTAGTCTGCCAACAACATTGTATTGTTATGCACACACATATATACACTACTACACTCACTCGAATACATACACTGACATTTGTACAGTACTAACAGACCCACACATTAAAGGATTAGTCCACTTTTAAATAAACTTTTCCTGATAATTTACTCACCCCCATGTCATCCAAGATGTCCATGTCTTTCTTTCTTCAGTCGAAAAGAAATGAAGGTTTTTGATGAAAACTTTCCAGGATTTTTTTCCATATAGTAGACTTGAATGGGCACCAAACAGTTCAAGGTCATAATTAGTTTCACTGCAGCTTCAAATTGTTCTACACGATCCCAGATGAGAAATAAGGGTCTTATCTAGTGAAACCATCACTCATTTTCTGAAAAAAAATGTAAAATTATATAAGTTTTAACCAGAAATGCTCATCTTGAACTAGCTCTCTTCTTCTTCTTTAATAGAATTCCGGCAGTGTAGACACTGCTAAGTGTATTACTGCCCTCCACAGGTCAAAGTTTGAACTAATTGTTATATAGTAGCATATTGCATATAAAAATGGTTTCACTAGCTAAGACCCTTATTTCTCATCTGGGATCGTGTAAAACAATTTGAAGCTGCAGTGAAACTAATTTTGACCTTCAACTGTTTGGTGCCCATTCAAGTGTACTATATGGAAAAAAATCCTGGAATGTTTTCATCAAAAACTTTAATTTCTTTTCAACTGAAGAAAGAAAGACATGGACATCTTGGATGACATGGAGGTGAGTAAATTATCAGGAAAAGTTTATTTAAAAGTGAACTAATCCTTTAATGTACATTTATGTTTTTTTTTTTTTTTACTTAAACATGTCATCTATCACTTTTGTAACCTGGAACATTCGTGGATTTGGTTCTCAGACAAAGAAGGTCAAAGTTTTTAACCATTTAAATAAACTACAAGCCGACATATATCTCCTGCAAGAAACACATCTATCAGAATCAGATTATAACAAAGTTAAATCATCAAATTTCAGTCATTTATTCTCTGCTCACTACAATACAAAGCAAAGAGGAGTATGCATTCTAATCAATAATAAAAAAACTCTCTTTTGTTCATAATTCCACCATTACAGACCCTGAAGGACGTTTCATTATCATAAACATCTCCATTAATAATAGCCCAGTCACAACTGGCAACTTGTATGGCCCAAACACAGACAACCCATCTTTTTTCCAGACCTTTTTTTCTTCAATTTCAAATTTTTCTAATTGTCCAGTCATAATTGCAGGCGATTTCAATACAGTTCTAGATCCAACAATAGATAGATGTAATAGTTTAGGAAAGTTTGGAAATCTGCAGAAACCATAAAACAGTTCATGAGTGATTTTGGTCTTGGCGATAGTTGGCGCCTACAGCATCCTAACAGTAAGGAATACTCATTTTTCTCACCAGTACACCACTCATATTCCCGCATTGATTTCTTTCTCACCAGTAATTCTATCATATCAAATATCTCTGAATCGAAGATCCATCCAATAGTCATTAGTGATCATGCCCCGTAACATTAAAATGGAACAGAATTAATCAAGATAAACTCACTATCAGATGGCGATTTAACACATCTCTTCTGAGAGACCATGATTTTGACAGTTTTTTAAAAGAGAGTGGGCATGCTTTCTAGAGACGAATGACTCCCCAGAATCATCTCCATCTCTTATGTGGGAAACAGGGAAAGCAGTATTAAGAGGAAAAATAATTTCATTCTCCGTTTACAAAAAAAGGAAAGAAAAGGATCAACAAGCTGAACTGGAACAAAAAAAATCTAACTACTGGAAGACATTAACATAAATAACCCAACAGAAGAAACACAGGATTCATTAAGAAAATATAAACTCAAATTGAACGAATTAATCAATAAACATACACAATTCCTAAATCATAGGCTAAGACAAGAAAACTTCCATCATAGTAACAAATCTGGTAAATATTTGGCAAATCAAATCAAACAAAATAAGGAAAAAGCTTCAATACCAGTGATTATAGACACAGCAGGGAAATCCACCAACTCACCAGAGGAAATAAATCAAATCTTTCAAAATTTTTACAGTAAATTATATTCCTCTGAAAAAGACCCAGATCAGAAAGACATTGACTCATTTCTCAACAATATCAACCTACCTTAACTCAGTAAACATCAAATGAATACTCTTGAATCTCCCTTATCAGAACATTAACTTTTTAATGCCCTTAAACTCATGCCAAACAATAAAGCACCAGGCCCCGACGGATTCCCTGCTGAGTTCTACAAACACTTTTGGTCCATTTTATCACCACTCTTCATTCGTATGCTTATTGAATCAAAACAAAAATCAAAACTCCCAGATAGTATGAACACAGCCACAATTTCACTCCTTCTTAAACCAAATAAAGACCCAACATCACCGTCAAGTTATCGTCCGATTTCCCTAATCAGTGTAGACATTAAAATCATCGCCAAAGCACTAGCACATAGAATAAGAATGTAATGTAAACACAAAAAAGAATGTAATGTAAACACAAAAATCCACATAAGATCCGTTTTTTTCGCATTCGATCTGAGCCACTTCCAAATGTAGTTCTAAATCCGATACATATCCGATCTCTGGACATGCGATCTACGTCTAAACACGCATATCCGATTCCCATTGGAATTCCAAGCCATCACAAGGAGAGGGCGGCACGTTTGCACACTAAAAGGTAGCTTTTATGTTGTATTATGAAGCAGACGTGCTTGTATGCACTCGCACTAAAAATTTGCAGCTTTATTATTGAGGTGGGAACTTTATATCTCAATAACGTTATCTATTTTTCTAGATAGAAATTGCGCACACACACATAGCCTACATTCAGCAGCTGAATTTCAACCTTTGCGGGGTAATTTAAAAGAGACTGCCGTGTTGTTGTTTTTCTTATAAGCCAAAAGCTACACACACTCTCTCTCTCTCTCTCTCTCTCTCTCCCTAGCTCGCTTGAATTCATTTAAAAAAATGGAATTCTAAAACTAATAACTGTAGATAAAATATCAAACGCAAATTACCTTTATTTTCTGGTCTACAGGTCCTTCTCAAAAAATTTGCATATTGTGATAAAGTTCATTATTTTCCATAATGTAATGATAAAAATTAAACTTTCATATATTTTAGATTCATTGCACACCAACTGAAATATTTCAGGTCTTTTATTGTTTTAATACTGATGATTTTGGCATACAGCTCATGAAAACCCAAAATTCCTATCTCAAAAAATTAGCATATCATGAAAAGGTTCTCTAAACGAGCTATTAACCTAATCATCTGAATCAACTAATTAACTCTAAACACCTGCAAAAGATTCCTGAGGCTTTTAAAAACTCCCAGCCTGGTTCATTACTCAAAACCGCAATCATGGGTAAGACTGCCGACCTGACTGCTGTCCAGAAGGCCATCATTGACACCCTCAAGCGAGAGGGTAAGACACAGAAAGAAATTTCTGAACGAATAGGCTGTTCCCAGAGTGCTGTATCAAGGCACCTAGGTGGGAAGTCTGTGGGAAGAAAAAAGTGTGGCAAAAAACGATGCACAACGAGATGAGGTGACCGGACCCTGAGGAAGAGTGTGGAGAAGGACCGATTCCAGACCTTGGGGGACCTGCGGAAGCAGTGGACTGAGTCTGGAGTAGAAACATCCAGAGCCACCGTGCACAGGCGTGTGCAGGAAATGGGCTACAGGTGCCGCATTCCCCAGGTCAAGCCACTTTTGAACCAGAAACAGCGGCAGAAGCGCCTGACCTGGGCTACAGAGAAGCAGCACTGGACTGTTGCTCAGTGGTCCAAAGTCATTCGGAAATCAAGGTGCCAGAGTCTGGAGGAAGACTGGGGAGAAGGAAATGCCAAAATGCCTGAAGTCCAGTGTCAAGTTCCCACAGTCAGTGATGGTCTGGGGTGCCATGTCAGCTGCTGGTGTTGGTCCACTGTGTTTTATCAAGGGCAGGGTCAATGCAGCTAGCTATCAGGAGATTTTGGAGCACTTCATGCTTCCATCTGCTGAAAAGCTTTATGGAGATGAAGATTTCGTTTTTCAGCACGACCTGGCACCTGCTCACAGTGCCAAAACCACTGGTAAATGGTTTACTGACCATGGTATTACTGTGCTCAATTGGCCTGCCAACTCTCCTGACCTGAACCCCATAGAGAATCTGTGGGATATTGTGAAGAGAAAGTTGAGAGACGCAAGACCCAACACTCTGGATGAGCTTAAGGCCGCTATCGAAGCATCCTGGGCCTCCATAACACCTCAGCAGTGCCACAGGCTGATTGCCTCCATGCCACGCCGCATTGAAGCAGTCATTTCTGCAAAAGGATTCCCGACCAAGTATTGAGTGCATAACTGAACATAATTATTTGAAGGTTGACTTTTTTTGTATTAAAAACACTTTTCTTTTATTGGTCGGATGAAATATGCTAATTTTTTGAGATAGGAATTTTGGGTTTTCATGAGCTGTATGCCAAAATCATCAGTATTAAAACAATAAAAGACCTGAAATATTTCAGTTGGTGTGCAATGAATCTAAAATATATGAAAGTTACATTTTTATCATTACATTATGGAAAATAATGAACTTTATCACAATATGCTAATTTTTTGAGAAGGACCTGTATATCCGTTCAGTCACAATTCACGCTGTAATACATCCATGACACTGACAGCTTTTAACTTATCCATTCTGGCAGGTAATCATGGCCACCCGACGTGAAATATATAAATAATTTTAATAGCACGGCCATTCAAAACCCGAGTATTTACTATGTGCATGTAAAACTATCAATGACAATCATTTTGGAGCAGGAAGTAATGTAAACACAGATATCGGATACCAGTCACTTCTAAAGTGAATGTAAACACACTGGCCAAAAAATCGGATATGGTCAAAAGTCGGATGGTCGGATATGTAAATGCAGCCACAGTGACTGTAAATTAAATAGCCTACATTATTACATTGTTAGCTAACTGCATGATTATATATGTACATTTCTGAAATTACATAATTTGGAAACAGTCAACTCTGATAACAGATCACTCTAAATTGTAATGCTGACATGCACTCCCTGTAAAGCTGCTTTGAAACTATATGTATTGTGAAAAGTGCTATACAAATACATGTGAATAAATTTGAATTATTGTTTTATTTAGTCAAGTTCAATCACATACACCACTGTGGACAAATAATGCAACACTATCATGTAAACACATAAAATACCTTTTATTAGATGATGGTTTTTCCCCACTGAAGAATGGTCCATCATCTTTTGACCGGTCACTCTTCAGAGACACAGAGCTGGACACATGTGATCCTGATCTTACACTAATGACACAAAGTAATTGAAAAAACACTGTGTAATTGTGTTACTGGAATGAGTTCCATAAGGTTCCCAGGAATTGAGTTTTATTGTGACTTATGAAGACTTCAGATGACCAACACCTGTGAAGAGATGGCGCCAACCCTTGCAAGGACTTCAGATGAAGCAAACTCTGGATAAACATGCACATTCCTAAAATTTCTATATATCCTAATTATTGTTAACATGTATTCAGTACTTCCATGAGCTCATTGTTTCTACCTTAAATTATTTTGCAAACAGAGACTGTAAATTAAATAGCCTACATTATTACATTGTTAGCTAACTGCGTGATTATATATGTACATTTCTGAAATTACTTTATTTGGACACAGTCAACTCTGATAACAGATCACTCTAAATTGTAATGCTGACATGCACTCCCTGTGAAGCTGCTTTGAAACGATACATATTGTGAAAAGCGCTGTACAAATAAATGTGAACTGAATTGAATTATTGTTTTATTCAGTCACGTTCAATCACATACACCACTGTGGACAAATAATGCAACAATATAATGTAAACACATAAAATACCTTTTATTAGATGATGGTTTTTCCCCACTGAAGAATGGTCCATCATCTTTTGACCGGTCACTCTTCAGAGACACAGAGCTGGACACATGTGATCCTGATCTTACACTAATGACACAAAGTAATTGAAAAAACACTGTGTAATTGTGTTACTGGAAAGGTTCCCAGGAATTGAGTTTTATTGTGACTTGTGAAGACTTCTGAAGACTTATGAAGACTTCAGATGACCAACACCTGTGAAGAGACAGCGCCAACCTTTGCGAGGACTTCAGATGAAGCAAACTCTGGATCAACATGCACATTCCAAAAATTTCTATATATCCCAATTATTGGTAACATGTATTCATTACTTCCATGAGCTCATTGTTTCTACCTTAAATTATTTTGCTAACAGTGACTGTAAATTAAATGGCCTACATTATTACATTGTTATCTGTGTGATTATATATGTACATTTCTGAAATTACATCATTTGGACACAGTCAACTCTGATAACAGATCACTCTAAATTGTAATGCTGACATGCACTCCCTGTGAAGCTGCTTTGCAACGATACGTATTGTGAAAAGCACTATACAAATAAATGTGAACTGAATTTAATTTAATTATTGTTTTATTCAGTCAAGTTCAGTCAAATAATGCAACACTATAAATGTAAACACATAAAATACCTTTTATTAGATGATGGTTTTTCCCCACTGAAGAATGGTCCATCATCTTTTGACCGGTCACTCTTCAGAGACACAGAGCTGGACACATGTGATCCTGATCTTACACTAATGACACAAAGAACAGAGGAAAAACACTTTATCGCCTGATAAATAAACTACAGCTCGTACAAAATGCAGCAGCTAGAGTTCTAGGAAGTATGATAATAGGAAGTATGACCACATTAGCCCAGTTCTGTCAACACTGCATTGGCTTACTTTTAAACATCGTATAGATTTTAAAATCTTGCTAATTACTTACAAAGCACTAAATGGTTTAGCTCCCCCTATCGGACTTATGATAGCAACCGAAATCGTAACAAAGCACTGTTCGCCAGAGGAGAACTGGCCCCCCGACTAAGCCTGGTTTCTCCCAAGGTTTTTTTCTCCATTTTAACACATATTTGCCACTTGTTTGCCTGTTGGAGTTTGGGTTCCTTGCCGCTGTCGCCTTTGGCTTGCTTAGTTGGGGACACTTGACATTTGACTTGACATTTGATAAATCAACAGTGCTTTGATCTGCCTGCATTGACACTATTCTTTAAGAGCTGCTGTGCAGCCAAAATTATGTACCAGTTATCAATGTAAAACTGCTTTGACACAATCTACATTGTAAAAGCGCTATATAAATAAAGGTGACTTGACTTGACTAAAGGAGGTTCAACTGTGTCTGAAACACATCCGTGTCTTTATCTAATCCTCCACAGAAATGCACACACTCACACAATTTAGTTATTGATCATTTTATTTTACTGGCTCACATTAGTTTAATGATTTATTTAATGTACATGAGTGAGATTAAACATGTTAAAAATATTTGAACATTTTAAGAGAACATGTCAAGTTTTTTTAATGAACAGAAATGGAGAGCAGAAATGTGTGTGTGATACAGTTTTGATAGCATACTCCGATTACATTAAGTGTATAGTTGTTTCTTAATGTCTGTCAATAATATTAGGATCTAAAAACCAAAGTCATGTATTTGGATTAATTCAGTGTGGTCGAGTCTAGAAGGAAATTAACAAATTATTAACTGTTATATTGTCTATAAAGCCCTGTGGCAAACAAGGTTTTATAGACAATGTCAGAGTTCATTTAAGAAGTTAAAAATTGAAGAAACATTAAACAATGCCTA
The DNA here is from genome assembly GCA_003731715.1 of Anabarilius grahami. Classification (NCBI taxonomy): domain Eukaryota; kingdom Metazoa; phylum Chordata; class Actinopteri; order Cypriniformes; family Xenocyprididae; genus Anabarilius; species Anabarilius grahami. The sequence goes on from RJVU01060419.1 coordinate 121,792, forward strand.
AAGTTTTGTTATTCACAGGAAAAAACAAACTCCAGTAGAGTTTAAATTGATTGTGTGAAACAGACACAGTGTTACCTGTGTTCCCCTGAGAGACTCATCTTAGAGAGAGAGTCCTTTCCTCGCTCCTCTGATCAGCACTGGTTTGAGAAAACAATCAATCGTTCAGCAGGACCTGGAAATGACAAGATTTTACAGAGATTGTAAAAAATTAAACTTTTCTTTCTTTAAGTCTCATTGTTACAACGGGGTTCTTTTAGGTTAGTATTGATTACATTCCAAAATGTAAACCACGCGTTGTTTGTAAGAGGAATCTTAAACATTTGAATGAACAAGCTTTTCATTAGGGATGCACCGAAATGAAAATTCTTGGCCGAAACCGAAAACCGAAAAAGAGGAAACCAAGGCCGAACCGAAAACCGAAACACCGAAAGAAATTATGCCAATTATTAGTACCATGGCATTTATGGCTATGACTGTGTACTAACTTTACAAAAATCAAGGCATTGCAATTGTATAAATTAATATTAAAGTTTAAAAGAATAAATCAATTACAAGTTATGCAAATATTTATTTAAGCACATTGCAACAATGCACAGTATAAAATAAAATTCAAACTAAAATGTTTAACTTGACCCCACTCATGTGTACATTAAATAATGTGGATGAGTGGTGGATGAGGAGAGACCCCTGATATGATTGTAAAGCGCTTTGGGTGTACAGTTGTACATAGGAAAGCGCTATATGAATGCCTCATTCATTCATTCATTCAATAATGTCCTGTGCGCTGCTCCAACTCCGTCTCCACGCGGGTTCTCCGCATCAATCGCGACCTGGATCATTTCTCGTGCGCGCTGCTTTATTTCCGCATCAAAGTAATGGTATTTATAAAGCGGATCAAGTACAGTCGCGATGAAGTGCAGAGGATCCGAATAGATCTCAGTGAAACGTGTGCTGACAGAGTGTACTTTTCATTGTTTTCACTCCGTGGTCCGTCTCAACCACTTTGCTTAGGAGACGCTTTAGTACTGCGATTAAAGGAATAACGTCCTCTACACATGCATCAGAGGAGCTGATCTCGCGGTTTATGTTTGCGTCATCACAACATTTCGGCCGTATTGTTTCGGTGATAAAAGTCTTTCGGCCGAAAACCGAAAATGCACTTTTGGGCCATTTTTGGCCTAAGATTTTCGGTGGCCGAATATTCGGTGCATCCCTACTTTTCATCATGATTTGTCAATGGTGAAATGGGAAAACATAGGGCTACTACCAGATGTAGAAATAACTTTGACATTTTTTAAGGAAAGTTTTATGCAAATTGTAAACAAACATGCCCCTTTAAGGAAATGCAGAGTGAAGGGGCGAGAAAATCCCTGGTTTTCACCAGAGCTGGCATATACCATTCATGAGCGTAACAGAGCATGGGATTCTTCCACTGATTGGTCTGTTTTCAAACGGCTTAGAAATAAATGCACTTCTCTTATCAAAAAGGCCAAATCTGAATACTTTTTATCTGTTACCACTGAGAACCTCAATGATCCACAGAAATTCTGGAAAGTGATTAAGTCTCTTTCTGTGAATAACATTTCTCAGGTTCTTCCTACATTTGTTTTTAAAGATTCAGTCCCAGTTTATGATAGAACTGAAGTCTTGAATTGTTTTAATGAAAATTTTTTATCATTTGGTTCCTTGTTTGACACTGCAGGAACTTCCTCGATGAATTCCTGCACAGAATCCCCAACGTTTTCTGGAGACCCTTTTAAATGTGCACCTTTTACTGTCCATGAAGTGCATAAGGCTCTAAAAACATTGGATCACAGAAAACCCCCTGGACCAGATTTGATGGAGCCTTACTTTTTGAAGTTGGCAGCAGATTTTATAGAAGAGCCACTTTCAATTATTTTTAAACTTTCAATCAAAACCAGAGAAATTCCATCAGTTTGGAAATCAGCTTTGTTCTACCTTTATTAAAAGGAGGTGATCCAGCAGTTCTGTCTAATTATAAGCCAATATCAAATTTATGTGTTTTATCGAAAATTCTGGAATCTCTTGTTTGTGATCAGCTGAAAGAGTTCCTGTATTCAAATGATATCCTCTCTAAATTTCAATCAGGCTTCAGAAAAAAGCACAGTACTATCACAGCTACTATGAAGGTGATAAATTATATTATTGTGGCACTCGATAAGAAAGAGTTCTGTGCTTCACTTTTTTTTAAATCTGTCAAAAGCTTTTGACACTGTCGACCATGCTGTTTTAAAGAACAGATTAATTTGCTCAGGATTGTCAGAGCATGCAGTTGCATGGTTCTCAAATTATCTGAATAACAGGACTCAATGCATTAAATATGAGGGTCTCTGTTCTGATTTTATTGTTGTCTGCAAGGGGGTGTCACAGGGCTTAGTTTTGGGGCCCCTCCTATTTATCTTGTAGTCAAGTCAAGTCAAATCACCTTTATTTATGTAGCGTTTTTTTAAATGCAGATTGTGTCAAAGCAGCTTTACAGTGATAACTGGTATATAATTTTGGCTGCACAGCAGCTCTTAAAGAATAGTGTCAATGCAGGCAGATCAAAAGCACTGTTGAATATCAAATGTCAAGTCAAATGTCAAGAGTCCCCAACTAAGCAAGCCAAAGGCGACAGCGGCAAGGAACCCAAACTCCATCAGGTGACATCAGGTGGCAAACAAGTGGCAAATAGGTGTTAAAATGGAGAGAAAAAAAACCTTGGGAGTAACCAGGCTTAGTCGGGGGGCCAGTTCTCCTCTGGCGAACAGTGCTTTGTTACGACTCAGGTTGCTATCATAAGTCTGATAGGATCGCAACATTCAAAGTATTTATTTCAGTTCCATCCAGTTGAGGATCGTATTCATCATGCCGGTATGGACGGTTTGTTGAGGAACTGTGGCACTGGCTGTCGTGTCGATGAGGCCTTCACGATGGATGATCTAGTTGACTCGATCTCTGCTGATACTTCAGGGCTGCGTTGTGGTCCAGTTGAGGGTCGTATTCATCACGCCGTTATGGACGGTCTGTTGAGGAACTGTGGCACTGGCTGTCGTGTCGATGAGGCTTTCACAATGGATGATCTAGTTGACTCGATCTCTGCTGATACTTCAGGGCTGTGTTGTGGTCGTGTCAGGGCGCCGGTCCTCGATCTCATCTGGATACGGCCCGGATCCGGTTGACTACGGTAAACCTCGGGATAAACAGAAAGACTAATATTAGCGTAGATGACATTCTTCTTCTGATGTAACGAGTACATCTGGTGTTATGGGAAGTGTTCCCGGTTCCGGCTGACCTAATTTATGCAGCCTAATAATCCTTTAACAGATTTGAAAATATAAATTGATAATGTGTATGCCAGGTTAAAGAGATGCGTTTTTAGTCTAGATTTAAACTGACAGAGTGTGTCTGCTTCCCGAACAATGCTAGGAAGATTATTCCAGAGTTTAGGTGCATCAATGAATTGGGTACATCAATGACTTGGGTCAAAATGTTTCTGATGCTAACATGCATTTTTATGCTGATGATACAGTTATTTACTGCTATGGATCATCCCTTGCTCAGGCCATTGAAACCCTTCAGAAAGCTTTTGTTGTTGTCCAGCATTCACTTATTCAGATAAAAATAGTCCTTAATGCTGACAAAACTAAGTTAATGTTGTTTTCAAATTTTACGATGGTGCCTCAGACTGTTCCAGTAGTGTCCACTCTTGAAGGGAATGTCATAGAGGTGGTTCATGAATATAAATACCTTGGTGTCTTGATTGATGACTCCCTCACTTTTAAACCACACATAGAAAAACTTGTGAAGAAATTAAAACTTAAACTGGGGTTTTTCTTCCGTAATAAATTGTGTTTTTCTTTTGAAGTAAAAAAGTGCCTTGTCACTGCAACTTTTTTTTACCTGTGCTAGATTATGGTGATCTTTTTTATATGAATGCTTCTTCTTCATGTCTTCAAATGGTGGACATGGTTTATCATGCTTCTCTGAGGTTCATTACTAAATGTAGAGACATGACGCATCACTGTGATTTGTATTCACGAGTGGGATGGCCTTCTCTGGCCACTAGGAGGCAGGGACACTGGTACACTTTTATTTTCAAGGCTATTCTTGGATTACTGTCTCCGTACATTTGTACTTTAATCACACAGAGAAGTGTAGACTCTTACTCCCTGCGATCAAATGATCAGCTGTTGCTCTCTGTTCCTTTTGCCCGCACTGAGTTGGGGAAGAAAGCCTTTGTCCACTCGGCTCCTTTTGCTTTGAACATGTTGCAGAAGGACTGGTAACTGACCGAGCTCTTGTCCTTAAGTGAAAGTGAAAGTGAAGTGACATGTGGCCAAGTATGGTGACCCATACTCGGAATTTGTGCTCTGCATTTAACCCATCCAAGTGCGCACACACACACACAGCAGCGCACACACACACAGCAGTGAACACACACACCGTGAAAACACACACCCGGAGCAGTGGGCAGCCATTGCTGCGGCGCCCGGGGAGCAGTTGGGGGTACGGTGCCTTGCTCAAGGGTCTCACCTCAGTCATGGTATTGAGGGTGGGGAGAGCGCTGGACATTCACTCCCCTCACCGACAATCCCTGCCGGACTTGAGACTCGAACCCATGACCTTTGGGTTACAAGTCCGACTCTCTATCCATTAGGCCACGACTGCCCCAAAGGGGTGGTTCAATGCGATTTCACTTTTTAACTTCAGTTAGTGTGTAATGTTGCTGCTTGAGCATAAACAGTATCTGCAAATTTACAGCGCTGAAAGTTCAATGCAAGGGAGATATTGTCTTTTAAAGTTATGGCAGTTTAATGCCTACAAAAACGGCTGGTTTGGACTACAACAAGCTTCTTCCCAGGTTGGTGACATCATAAACCCTGCAAAACACTCCCCCGGGAACACGCAACAAAGTGGGCGAGGCCATGTGGCGCAGAAGAGTTGTGTACACCGGACGCGAGCGGCGCGACGCGTCAAAAGATAATAGAACCCATTATAATCAGTGATATTTTCTACACTGAAGACAGCTTCCAGAGTCTACATGAATTCAATGCTGGATTTACACAAAGGCTTTTACTGAAAGATGAAGCAGTTCCTACTTTAAAAGCAGAAGCTGCTGTTTATTGGCTTCAAACTGTAAGTACGTTTTATTGTTTGTACATGTCTTTTAAATGTATAGTTCTGTTGCTATTTTTGGTTGCATTAAGGACATATACAAAGAGCAACTCGTTTTTGCTTTGCTAGCCAGTTTGCTAAATTCTAGTGCGTACTTCTCCAACAAACACCAACAAACTTCTATGTTCATAGACAAACAGTGGTTGAGACGGACCACGGAGTGAAAACAATGAAAAGTACACTCTGTCAGCACACGTTTCACTGCTATAAATTAAACGCTACCTTTACAAAAATGCGACTACTCAGTCATGTATTTGGACACAGTAAAGCTTTAATCAGGATAAAACTGTATAATGAATGCTAACAAACAGCAGTGACAGCATATCTAAACACTTTGACACAAATACAAAATGAAATACCATTCATAAACGTCCTTTAAAAGCCGTGATTGCAGAGGTTCAGCTTTACCCTCTTCATCTGGGTCTGATTCGGCTCAATTTGATATAGCAATATAGGCATTATTATTTACATTTCCTCTGAAGCACTATCTACAAATGGTAAGGGGCGTGGCGTTTCCGGATGCTTCAGCGAATCACGATACACTGGGCCAGCTACCAACCTGCTAACCAATCTGAGCACACTGTGTATTTCGGAGGGAGTGGCTTCATAGAACCAGGAAGTCAAACAAGCCGTTCATATGACAGTGGAAACAGAGGTGTAGAATAAAGGTAAAATATATGAAAAATACAGCGTTTTCAAAAAAACGAAGCATCAAGACATGTTAAACTGTGCCCCCAAAACACAATCAAGCCTAGAAAAAAAACACTGAACCACCCCTTTAAACGCTTTTAAAACTAAGCTGAAAGCAATAGAGACTGCCTCAATAATGTGCAATTGTTTTTCATAACCTGTGTTATTTTCATGTGTTTTTGTATGTTTATAATTGTGTAAATGCGGTTGCCTCTTGGCCAGGACTCCCTTGAAAAAGAGGTTTTTAATCTCAATGGGACTCTCCTGGTTAAATAAATAAAATAAAAAAAGTATTGGTTTGTACACCTCAACGTTCTCAATTTAATAAAGCATTTACAAAGCATAAGACTCTCATTGATCAATGCATGCATTTACAAACATCATTCAAACCACATTCGACCCTCATAACTCAAATAATAAAATGAATTGAGTCCATGAATCAAAAGGTGCCTTGAATGAGACCTATAAAGTCCCATGGAGCCAAATACCAGCAATCAGAGTCCACAACAAAAAAAGCAGTCCAAAAAAAGCAGTCCTAAAAAAACAAGATAATCCCAGCAAAAAAAGAGAGAAAGTAAAAAACCCCAACAGTCTCACCCACATTAACTTCTCAAGGATTTCTGGATCCCTAAGGCAATGCCACTGAAAAGGAAAAAATAATCCTCAAATGACCCCAGAAGGAGAAAACGTGATAATCCACTGGGAACAGGCCTCAAAAACCATCAGGTAAATATTTCAGTCAGTGTGCCAGATCAAACTTAGTCCATTGCACTCGCACAGGTGAGAGCCTGCCATCTTCCAGCACCTTTGTTGGCCTGTCTTTCAAGCATGCCACCCCATGAGCAACAACTTCCCTCAAAATGGTCGCCCCTTGACTTCCTTACCCAGAGGCCTTTTACAATAAGAGTCCTTCCTTCCATAACACATTCCAATTCAATGACCACCCTGGCTGGTCCTGACCATCGGGGAGCTAATTTAGAGGAGAAATATACAGAAGCTTTGGAAACAAGATGAGCCCTCATCCAGACCAGGACTCTAACCTGAAATTGTGCATCTCTCCTGTGGGCATTATAGTACCTGGCTTGTCCAAGTTGTGCCTTCCTTACAGATTGTTTGACTTCTTCAGCAAGTTGATGTTGTCTTTCTATTATGGAGTATGAAGATTGAGACGGGTTTGGTGAATAGTGAATCGATCTCTCCAGAGGCCCTTTAAAGGGGTCTTCCCAGTGTAAGCTCCACAGGAGTCCTGTTAGTAGTTTCATGTTTGGCATTATTTATTGCAAATCAAAACTCTGCCAGCCACATGTCCCACTCTTTATGGTTCTACCCCACATAAGAAGCCATCATGGTTTTCAATGTCCTGTTAACTCTTTCAGTGAGGTTGGTCTGTGGTTGGTAACTGGTAGTTAATTTCTGAGTAACACCCCAGTTCCGACACAAATCAATCAGGAGCTGACTAAGGAATTGTGGACCTTGATCTGAAAGAAGGTATTTGGGACCCCCAAGATTGAAGATTTCATCCTTTAAGATTTGACAGATGCATGGAGTCTTACTGTCTCTCAAAGGGAAAAGCACAATCCATTTAGTAACCAAGTAGTCAACCACCACCAGAAGAAAGATATTACCCTTTTTACTTTTCGGGAATGGTCCCATGAGGTCCACGCCAAGCATGTGACCTGGCTCTTTTACCTCAGTCGATTGGAGAAAACCCAGGGGTTTTATATTAGAAGGTTTGTATTGTTGACACACAACGCAATCTTTAACATGTTGCCACACATTCTTTCGGATTTCAGGCCACCTTGCCACCTCCAAGATCAATAGGGTCTTCATCTTCCCAAGATGAGCTCCTAAAGGATTGTTGTGAAAGTAGTCGATGAAAGTGAGGACAAGGGACTTGGGCACTACTAACTGGTATTTTCCACCACCAGCGTATGGCACAGCTCTGTATAAGACGCCCTGCTGGATTTCCCATCTTATCCGATCACTTTGTTCATCCTTCAAGTCTACCTTATCCAATTCCTTTACATGCTCATCTTGTTCTTGGGCTTTGGCTATTTCAGCCAATGATGTGGGCAACTCAAAGATCCATGGAGAGGTCCTTTTTGGTACACATGCTGCCACAATTGCTTGATCTTGGCTGGACCTAGACAGAGCATCAGGTACCACGTTCATTCTCCCTTTTCTATACTGAACCTGGAATTAGAACCGTTGTAGCCTCAAGGTCCATCTGGTGAGTCTGGATGTGGTCTTTGGAGTGTTAAAGGCCCAGGATAGTGCTGCATGGTTAGTATATACACTACAAAGGGTACCCCCTCGAGGTAGTGATGCCATTTTTCTACTGCCCATACAACAGCCAGGCACTCTTTCTCTGATGTTGAATAGTTTAGTTTGGCTCCCCTTAGACTCCTTGAGGCATAAGCAATATCAATTCTTCCTCATCAATCTTCTGTGTAAGTACCGCTCCCAGTCCAGTAGCACTAGCATCGGTTTGTACTTGAAAGGAATGACACAGATCTGGTTGGGTCAACACAGGGGCTTGTCGCAAAGCTGCTTTCAACCTCTCTACGCTCTGCTGGCATTCTTTGGTCCATACCCACACAACATTTTTCTGCTGCAAATGATACAAAGGGGCAGCAAGCTCAGCAAAATGCAGAATTAATTTGTGGTTCCATCTTATAAGGCCCAAATGTGGAATGGGATAGTTAGTAATAGCAGCTGTCTTTTCTGGATCCACTTCCACCCTTTTTCCTGAGACTACATGTCCCAAGAATCTTAGCTCAGTCTTGAGAAAGTGGCATTTCTTCAAGTTCAGGGTCAATTTGGCCCTATGGAGTCTACCAAAGACAGCTTCAAGATCTTGAAGATGCTGCTGTTTAGATGAAGAGTATACAATGATATCATCAATATACACAAAACAGATGCTGCCTCTCAACTCCCCCAACACTCTCTCCATGAGCCTCTGGAAAGTAGCTCCTGCATTTTTCAGCCCAAAAGGCACAGTCAAAACATAATATAGGCCAAAGGGGGTGATAAAAGCCATCTTTTCCCGGCTACTCTACTCCATTTCCACTTGCCAGTACCCTGATTTCAAATCAAGGGTGCTGAAATATTGTGCTCCATGCATAGATTCTAAAATATCATGGATGATGGGCATAAGATAAGCATCTTGAGGGGTTTTGGCATTTAAACTCCTATAGTCATCACAGAACCATAGGCTTTGATCAGGTTTAGGCACAAGTACCACTGGGGATGCCCAAGGAGATTGTGAGGGCTCAATGATGCCATCTTGGATCATCCTTTGGATCTCTTCTCAAATGATTTCCTTCTTTAGCGGTGAGACTCAATAGGCTTTACACCTTACTGGGATGTCATCTGTGGTTAGTATCTGGTGGGTGGTCAGGTTTGTCTTTCCCAACTTGTCCGAACAGACAGAAGGCCATGTGTGCAATAGTTGTTGTATTACCTGCGGATAACACTGTATTAGATCATCCTTTAATGATGATTCCACAGCATTTAATGACATTGCATTCCAGACTCTAGGGGAAAAGCCATATACACATTGATAACTTGCTCTTCCTGCTGTCTTCATAATGGTCCTCCAAGTGGCTGGCAGAGAAATGGAAACACAGTGCTCCGTCCATTGATACACAGTTCATAATTTTGCTCTAACACATGTAATCGCACTCTTGTTTGACCTAAGAAATCCAAGCCTAATATAAGGGGAAATGCAAGTTGTTTGTCTGCCATCACATAAGTGTCAACTGTCCACATTATCCCATGCCACTCACAGGTAATGGGGACTCAGCATTCTGAGGTCTGTGTCTTCCCAGCAGCCAACACAAATGTAATATTGATATGTCTCATTGGCTCACCTGGTCCAGCCAATGCCTCCCACAGCTGGCACTGCATCAAGGTAAACGTGGAGCCAGTATCTAGAATAGCCTCCACTTGCTTACCACAAACTCCCAAAACCACTCAAAGCAATGGAGGAGTGGTCGACTGCACTAGTGCGAGATGTTAAGTTGGTCCAGACAGGGGTTTGGAGGTATTAACATGACGGGCTGTTGGATTTTTCTTTCTTTTCTCATTGGCTTTAATTTGGTTTACCTTAGCCCAATAATCTCTTTTGGAATTGAGGTCTCTTTCCACCAGTGATCCAACCTTGACTAATTGCTCCACTGTATGCACAGCACCCCTTAGGCTTCCTGCCAGAGAAGGGTTGCAATTGTTTAGGGTTCTTCTAACCACTTCTTCTTCGGGAAGATCAGCCTTCCACTTTAAGCATAATGCCCTATAATCAGAGGCAAAATCTCTAATACATTGATCAGGACCTTTTATCATAGCTTTAAGTTGTTCCTCTACCTCAGTGAGATAGTCAGTGGGAAGGAATGCTCCCAAGAATACTTTTTTAAACTCATCCCAGTTATGGATCTTGTTTTTTTCTGCCAGCCACCAACTCCTGGCCAGTCCAGAGAGAAAAGCATTTAGGGTGGCTACAAGTTCTATGTCCGACATATGTCGGAGTGTCAAAAAATGTTCACACCACTCAACAAATTCCACTACATAACTGGTTCCTCTGGTTTCTCCAAAACTAGGGAACTCTAAAGTGATTGGGGGTTTAGGATAGGAAACTGTAGGCATCATTGAATGCATTCTCTCACTATCTGAAGTAGCAGCCCCAAAAGAAAAACGTGGCATGGGAGTACTGGTATCCCTGATACGGTCAACTTCCTTTCGTCACTGTTCATCCCTTCTTTGAAGACAATCTATAACACTTTTCTCTAGCTTAGCCAAAGATCTTTGCATAAAAATTTAAATGTCATCAAAGTGTTGATTTACAGCATCTCTGAATACAGCTTTATGGTTTACTGCACTCTCACTGGATGTTCAAAGACCATCTTTTAATGTGTTAATTTCAATTCTTGGACCGATTGAGAGAGGTATGATATTTCAAAATCTATTCTTCCCATCTCATTTCCTATGGGATTCACAACGGGTTGTGCCTCCTCATCACTTTCTTCTGCTTGGCTGTCAATATACATTTCACCTAGCAGTGAGCTTATCTCCGCTATGGATTCCGGATTTCTGTACATATTTCCAGGTGGAGCAGGATTGAAAGGAAGGGACTCTGCTACACCCACATTATCTATTGGCATTACTTAAGCTTCTGAATTAGAATGAACAGTTTCCATTGTAAAATGAAACACTATTTGAAGAAAATAGTAAATAATAAATCAGAAAAAACTGTTGGATATCAATTCAATTCACATGAGGTCCCTGTACGGGCCACCACCTGTAACAAGGTAAACTTTTCTTACTCTAAGTCTCATTGTTACCACGGGGTTCTTTTAGGTTAGCATTGGTTTGTACACCTTAACGTTCTCAATTTAATAAAGTATGTACAAAGCATAAGACTCTCATTGATCAATGCATGTATTTACAAACATCATTCAAACCACATACAACCCTCATAACTCAAATAATTAAATTAATTGAGTCCATGAATCAAAAGGTGCCTTGAATGAGACCTATAAAGTCCCATAGAACCAAATACCAGCAATCAGAGTCCAGAACAAAAAAAAAGGGAAAAATGTGTAAGAGAGAAAAAGTTATTAACACATTAACTTCTCAGGGATTTCTGGATTCCTAAGGCATTGCCACTGAAAAGGAAAAAAATAATCCTCAAATGATCCCAGAAGGAGAAAACGTGATAATCCACTGGGAACAGGCCTCAAAAACCATCAGGTAAATCCTTCAGTCAGAGTGCCAAATCAAACTTAGTCCATTGCACTCGCACAGGTGAGAGCCTGCCATCTTCCAGCACCTTTGTTGGCCTTCCTGTTGGTCTTTCAAGCATGCCACCCCATGAGCTACAACTTCCCTCAGAATGGTCGCCCCTTGACTTCCTTACCCAGAGGCCTTTTACAATAAGAATCCTTCCTTCCATAACACATTCCAATTCAATGTAACAAATCCCCTGCCCCCACAGAAAATGGTTTACATATAAATATTTTACCTAAATAACCATAACCAAAAATATAAACAAATAAATAATCATCAAAACATTAATTGAAACATGTTTTCTATTCTAATTTGTGGAAGTGTCACAAGATGAAGAACATGGCAGTTACTGAAGAAAATAATGAAGAATGATGAGTTAGCAACAACAGCAAAAACAATGAATAAAATAAAGTGAGTTACAAATATATTGTCATGTAAAATAACTAAATGGTCTTAATAATTTCACATTGTTTAATGAGTTTAACTGACTTATGACTCTAAATATGAATTCTGGGGAACAGAAATTTGCCCAATTTGTTATATTCTCTATTACAGTTTAATATAATTTTACAATCATATTTACCCAATATTTATTAATTATTTAATCGTTTGTCATTTAATCATTACTTCAAGTTCACAATGAGGGTTGAATTCATAATTATTTTAGAATTATTTGAAAAAAGTTAAGTAAAAGTAACCTGAATTATAATGGTCATACTGTATAACTACTAATCATAATTGCTGTATTTTATGAACAGAAACATTCGATTTAATAATAATAAAAAAGAAAAACATGGCTTCATCTACTGTAAATGTACAAAAGTACTTTCGATTTCGCATCACAAAATCAACAGCCTAAACCGGAAGTGGAAACCTTCAGAAACATATTCATTTTCAATAACCGTTTCTCAATAAGCTGATTATTGAGGGTTATTGAAAAATACACATCCACCCCCTCACTTACTTTCTTGAAGTCTTGTCCTCTAAGAAGAGTTTATAAGTATTTTATATAATCTTCCTCTTTTCCTCTTCTTGTCTGTCAGCGCGAGTCGTTCTCAAAATCTCTTTCTGATCGATGGATTGTGGATTAAATATACATAAATGACCGCGAGTGATTGATTTGGTTATCATTGTGAATGTTTTCTGGAACATCGCATGGATCAAATCCAGAGAGCAACACGTTTTTTGTTTTTTTTTGTTACTTTCATTTTCCTCTTCTTCGCGGGTTTTACAGGAAGGTTTCAAACCAGAGGTGAACGCCACCTGCTGTACTGGAGCGAGGATATTCTACCACACACACAGTATATGTTTAAGACCACTTAAATTGACATTTCAACAGTGCATTTGTTATATTCAGTGTTTCTGGACTATAATCTAAGATTAGGGCCCTATAATTTCCGCGATCACGGAATCGCGGAATCCATTCATTAAAACGGAATTTACTATATAACGCGGAATGTCACGGAATTTGTCAAATTTTTGATGAATGAATTAAAAGCAGGTCAGTACACTTCAATTAAATCGCGATATAGACTAGTGTCTGTGAATATTAAAAAGCAAAAAGACTATTTAAACATGAATCCTGCATGCCTCTGAAATGAATGATGCGGAAGCGCGGTTTCATTGACCTCACACACACTCGCGCGGGGGCGCACGCACGCTGAAACACACGCGACGCTCGCGGTGTTTTCTATGGCAAGCCAAAGTACTCACAAACGCCTGGTCGGACGTCTGATTGCACACTGACGCGTCAAAAGCGCGCGTTTTTGTGTACCAAAACGCGCGTTCTCGACGTGTGATTTGCTATTAAAACGCGCGTTTTTGACGTGCGCTTTGGAGTGACCAAAAACGCGCGTTTTTAACGTGCGTTTATCATAACAAAAATGGGCGTCGAATACGTGCTTTTTGAGTCAGACAAAACGCTCGTTATGAACGTTTAAACAGATAAACGAAACAGGCAGTGCCAGCGTGTGTTTGAAGTGTCCATCAGGCGAAGAGAACGCGCTCTTTCCTTAGTGTTCTCAAAATTGCATGTCGAAAGCGTGTGCTCACTCTTTAGGGCTTTGAGTCTGTTATGTTTTTCTCCGCTATAGGTTTAGGACAGCGTTATTAAACTCAACCAAAACAACATGGAATTATCGAGGATAAATTTGGCAGATGATTATAATTGGTAAATTATAATCCAGCATAATTAATATGAAAACGTAAAACTTTTATTTAAAATAGCCGTGGGGGGGATGACAGGATAAATATACCTTCGATCAAGGCCAAAACTTTGTAAGTTTGTAAGGAGCCAATAAAATACTACACCACATGCATGATCATCTTGGCTATATATTACGGTGGCGCATTGACTCATACATAATATTTTTTCCACTCAATTATGTCGTTAAGACATCTTTTCTCGTAATAACGAGATGTTATGTTGTTGAAACGACATGTTTTGTAGGCATATGACGTGAACGTATAGGCTACCTTTATCTGATCTATAAGAGAATTTATAAGTGCCTTTATCACACTTCCGCACTCGAAAAGCAGAAGCAAATATAGTGTAAAATACCTTTCGATGCCTGTATCGATGGCAATGCCCATGAACACAATATTATTGTTTTATTGGCGTGAAGCCTATGCAGTTTCTAATAGCCTAATAAAACACAATTTTATTATTTAGCATTACTTATTTTCTGGAAAATAACTCGCACCTGATTATGCCACATGCACCAAGTCAGAATTAAGTTTTTGAGAGAAAAAAATTATCATTGTTGTTTCAGTCGCATTTTATTATAGGCCTATTCAAAAATAATTTAGCTAAAATACTGGTAAACAGGCCTGGCGCTACAGATACAACAATAATGCTATATTGTCATAGACCTATTTATCAAAATAAAACTGATAAATGAAAGTGGAGACAATAGCCTACCTCAAAAAAGGTCTACATTTCCAACATTTGTGTCATTATTCTTAAAAGTAGCCTAATGTAATTTATGTTTGCAACTGTAGGTTTATTGGCCTCGATGAGTCTGAGACTCCCGGTCAGAGATTGCGTCTCAGACGGCATTAAATTATTCATGAATATTTCTAAATATTCGTGGCTTAAACAGCTGGAAAAATTCCTGTATAGGTATACTGCAGTTCAGTGGATGTTTTGCCTGCAAGGTTATTAGCCTATTGTTGACTAAAAAAAACTATATTCAAAACATTCATGCTAATCGAAATAAACCTGAAATATAAGAAAATATAGCCTAAATATTAGTTGAAAATTATATTTTCAATATAATTTATTTTCTCCACCCCTGACCTTCAACCGACAAGATTATGTTAAATTAGAATGAAACGAAATTAGAATGAGGAAAAAAATCCCATGGGTTTAGTTTAGGCTATAGCACATAGAAGAAACAACAAAACATGAGGATTCATTGCATCACATGCAGCGCTTCTGTGAACGGAGAAAAAACGAGATAAAATCTTATAAAAGGAATAAATAGCTTCTTCCTATATAGGCATACACGAAATATATTTCACCTAAATAATTAACATATTAAGAAAATGAAAGAAAAAAACTGCGACAAGTAGACCATCTAATATTCTGAGTTTTGATTCATTTTTGAGCAGTTCAGGGAAAGGCATTGCTTGTCTTTATTTTTCAAGCAATGTTTTATTGTGTGAGTACAAATAAGAGTTACAATAATAGTTATACACAGATTCGAATGGTGTGCTCTTATGACAATAAATGTCTGAGTATTTTAAGTTGTTTCCGCTTTTATAAGAAAATTCAAGTGAACGCGCCGGCGCCATAGACTATCAGTTTTAGTATCTAGCCTACTATAACTTGACATCGCAGCCTGTTTATTGTCAAAATAAAATACAGTCAACCAAATACAGAAAAAGTTCCACTGCTCATTTCAAATAGTCTGTGTACAATCAGGGCTGAATTTCCCGAAACCTTCTTAACTCTATCGTTCTTACCTTATACCTTAAGCTGTACCTTAACGTTAATAAGTGTTTCCCGAAACATTAAGTGTACCTTCTGTAAGTCATTCTTTCGTAAGGTTGGTCTGGACCACTCTTAACTATACCTTATCACTGCCAACAGCCTATACAAATATAATTCTGAAGCTGTAATACACCCAGTGTTCGATTAGGATAATGACAAAGAATAAAATGCAAAGATTCACTGCTAAATTCAAATGTGCTTTGGGGCTGAACCAGAGACAGATGCGCGCCCTTTGCTTGTCATGTAACGTTATCACAACTATTCGGTGTTTTTAACCTCATCGCGCTTTATTTTAGGTTTCCAGACATTTAAATACACATTTGAATTAAGTAGG
>RJVU01060471.1:15920-59148 GCA_003731715.1 Anabarilius grahami
ACATCCCTGTGTATCTTAATATTTAAGACTACAGTTTACTCTCATGCACATTATTTTCCATTCTATATTTAATTCTACAGTATACATCTTTTTTTTAAATATTTTATTCTTATATTTTTATTGTTTACTTTTATTTAATTCTTTCATAGCTATAGTTATGTATATTTTCATCTGTGTTGTATTCTTAATAATTGCACTGTCCATGGAGCGGACCTGACTCTCATTTCACTGCTGGTTATATATGCTCTATATAATTGTGCATGTGACAAATAAAAATCTTGAATCTTGAATCTAGTTTATTTTAATTCAGGACTCCATAGTCTAGGTTTTAGTAATCTGTACTTAATCTGTGTTTCAGAAAGCCATTTTTAAAACGAGATTAACTATTCTAGATTAAGGCCTATCCTGGCTTAATTTAAACCCTGTCCGGGAAACCACCCAATAAAGTCAGAATTGCTTGATATAAAGTCAGAATTGCATGATAGAAAGTCGCAATTTTATCGACTTGATTTATCGCGATTAAATCGCACACAATCTGGCAAAGGCCATTTGGAGCCATAGTTCATTGACAAGCTGTGCATAAAAAAATTGAATCGCAGCCTTTGAAATTTTATAATCGCACGAAGAATCGCATTTAAGCGATAATCGCATTTAAGTTCAATGATATTTTCCATATTGTGTGATAAATCATGCAGCCCTACAATAATTTTTTTATTAAGTGACGGAAACAAGCTTCCAAAGAGATATCCCTGTTTATTTGTCAGCAAAACTGTCATGCAAACCTTCCCTTTGAGACACTTGCCCAGTTTCACAGACAAGGCTTAAAGGAATAGTTCACCCAAAAATGAAAATTTGATGTTTATCTGCTTACCCCCAGCGCATCCAAGATGTAGGTGACTTTTTTTCTTCAGTAAAACACAAATGATGATTTTTAACTGCAACAGCTGCCATCTGTCAGTCAAATAATAGGAGTGAATGGAAACTTCTATTATAAGATTAAATAAAACTTGCTTAGACAAATCCAAATTAAACCCTGCGGCTCGTGACGACACATTGATGTCCTAAGACAAGAAATGATCGGTTTGTGCAAGAAACCAAACAGTATTTATATCATTTTTTACCTCTAAAACACCACTATGTCCAACTACGTTCAGCACTCTGTTAGTGAGGTCTGATCGCGCTCTGATAACTGCAGTGATGTCTCGCGCATATACTTCAATGAGAGCCAATGAGTGCAATTTGCTGCCTATGTGTGGATCAGATACCCTTGGATTTCATCAAAAATATCTTAATTTGTGTTCTGAAGATGATTGAAGATCTTACGGGTGTGGAACGACAAGAGGGTGAATAATTAATGACAGAAATGTACTTTTTGAGTGAACTAACCCATTAACCGAAAGCATATCTTAAAATATGTCAGTGTCAGTGTCATTCAGGGTATCCGCGGGGCATTGAAAAGCATTAAAAGTCATTAAATGGATTTTGCCAAAATTAAGGCCTTAAATGGCATTGAAAAGCATTACATTTTATTTCTAATGGCATTAAATTTTTTAGATAGATTTGAAGAAAATATTACCAGTTTATTTTGAATAAAGCCTAAATAATAAATAACTTTGATTTGCTGTCACAAAATATGTACATTGGTGTGATGCGCACACGGAACCAGTTCGGTAATTGCCTCTGGCCGGTGCAAAATTGCCGTAACGCCGGTTTGGACAGCGGCGGGCTGTGACCTGCGGAAGGCTGCATCAGTGTTGCCAACTTAGCACCTTTTCAGGCCCCTTTTGCGGCCCCTTTTGCGACTTTTTTCTAAGAAAGCGCGTTATGACGAATATAGTGATCAACCTGATCTACAGGTCCTTCTCAAAAAATTAGCATATTGTGATAAAGTTCATTATTTCCATAATGTAATGATAAAAATTAAACTTTCATATATTTTAGATTCATTGCACACCAACTGAAATATTTCAGGTCTTTTATTGTTTTAATACTGATGATTTTGGCATACAGCTCATGAAAACCCCAAATTCCTATCTCAAAGAATTAGCATATTTCATCCGGCCAATAAAAGAAAAGTGTTTTTAATACAAAAAAAGTCAACCTTCAAATAATTATGTTCAGTTATGCACTCAATACTTGGTCGGGAATCCTTTTGCAGAAATGACTGCTTCAATGCGGCGTGGCATGGAGGCAATCAGCCTGTGGCACTGCTGAGGTGTTATGGAGGCCCAGGATGCTTCGATAGCGGCCTTAAGCTCATCCAGAGTGTTGGGTCTTGCGTCTCTCAACTTTCTCTTCACAATATCCCACAGATTCTCTATGGGGTTCAGGTCAGGAGAGTTGGCAGGCCAATTGAGCACAGTAATACCATGGTCAGTAAACCATTTACCAGTGGTTTTGGCACTGTGAGCAGGTGCCAGGTCGTGCTGAAAAACGAAATCTTCATCTCCATAAAGCTTTTCAGCAGATGGAAGCATGAAGTGCTCCAAAATCTCCTGATAGCTAGCTGCATTGACCCTGCCCTTGATAAAACACAGTGGACCAACACCAGCAGCTGACATGGCACCCCAGACCATCACTGACTGTGGGAACTTGACACTGGACTTCAGGCATTTTGGCATTTCCTTCTCCCCAGTCTTCCTCCAGACTCTGGCACCTTGATTTCCGAATGACTTTGGACCACTGAGCAACAGTCCAGTGCTGCTTCTCTGTAGCCCAGGTCAGGCGCTTCTGCCGCTGTTTCTGGTTCAAAAGTGGCTTGACCTGGGGAATGCGGCACCTGTAGCCCATTTCCTGCACACGCCTGTGCACGGTGGCTCTGGATGTTTCTACTCCAGACTCAGTCCACTGCTTCCGCAGGTCCCCCAAGGTCTGGAATCGGTCCTTCTCCACAATCTTCCTCAGGGTCCGGTCACCTCTTCTCGTTGTGCAGCGTTTTTTGCCACACTTTTTCCTTCCCACAGACTTCCCACTGAGGTGCCTTGATACAGCACTCTGGGAACAGCCTATTCGTTCAGAAATTTCTTTCTGTGTCTTACCCTCTCGCTTGAGGGTGTCAATGATGGCCTTCTGGACAGCAGTCAGGTCGGCAGTCTTACCCATGATTGCGGTTTTGAGTAATGAACCAGGCTGGGAGTTTTTAAAAGCCTCAGGAATCTTTTGCAGGTGTTTAGAGTTAATTAGTTGATTCAGATGATTAGGTTAATAGCTCGTTTAGAGAACCTTTTCATGATATGCTAATTTTTTGAGATAGGAATTTTGGGTTTTCATGAGCTGTATGCCAAAATCATCAGTATTAAAACAATAAAAGACCTGAAATATTTCAGTTGGTGTGCAATGAATCTAAAATATATGAAAGTTTAATTTTTATCATTACATTATGGAAAATAATGAACTTTATCACAATATGCTAATTTTTTGAGAAGGACCTGTATATAATTGTGCATGTGACAAATAAAAAATCTTGAATCTTGAATCACGATTAAAAACGTGACACTGATTTCATACAACAGTTCAGTTAACAAGTAGTTTATATTAAGCCACTTACATTTTAGAAGGAACATTGACTGTTTTTGTTCTATTTTATCAGCGAAAATAGTTTCAAACAAAGATCACAGCAGTACCAAAGTGCAACACTCAGCCTTGTTTTCATTACTGAATGATTCAGCGTTTTGAACGAATCGGTTGGGTCAAAGATTAAATGACCCATTCATAAACAACTGCCTCATTCTTGAATAAATCCGCCATTTGAATGAATCGTTTGAATGAATGAATCAATGACCCACTCAATAAGACAGTTTCTTGCCGCCACCTACTGGTGGTTTAGTTTCATTTTTAAAATATAATTTCCCCTCCAACATTTCATATTTGTATTTTCAAAAAATATTTAAAACAATCCCATAATATTATTTAATGCAGTTGTAATCAATCAAAAATATGCAGATTCACATATGTCAAAGCTGCAATATTCTGAAAGGATATTGCTTCAGAACAAATTTATATTTCTACCACAAAAAAAAATACTATTTTTTTTTTCCGGACAAGCAACTGTTTTTCTCGTACAAGTGAATGACAGATTTACACGTGTCCACATGAGAAGGCTAATGTCGAACTCTGTATGTAATCTTAATGGGCCGCGTTTCAGTCACCATTTCATATTGTCTGACAACAAAAACTGAAAAATATATATAGATGAAACAATTTTATTGGGAATTTGGCTGTATTAAAATACATTATGTGAGCAAAAGGGTAGCAGCAGAGAAGCAAACAAATGTAAAGGGCTGACACTTGGCAGAATGCGAATACAACAATGACATTATGAATTTTCTAATTGCCGTATGTCGTGATTTATTGTCATTTAGCGACATATATATGGCATTAAAAAATTAAAAAATTGGCATTAAAAAGCATTAAATTAGATTTGATGAAACCTGCAGAAACCCTGTCATTGTTTTGTGTCAAGATGCACAACAGTAACGTTTTTTATTTTTTCCTAAAGCATTTTTTAAAAAGCTACTTAAATGTCCTAATTTAACTAACTTCAACTTCAACTTTATTCATTTATATAGCACATTTTACTGCAATTTCAATTGCCCAAAGTGCTTCACAATATCACAAAGACATAAAGCAATATATATCAAACCAATTAATACAAAGGAATTTAAAACAGACAAAAGATCAAATAAAATACATAAAGGCGAGAAATACAATATATAAAAGCATCAAGAAGCTATCTCTAAACATGGTCTATTCTCAACGAACGCTAAATTAAAAAGATAAATCTTTAACTGAGACTTAAAACCTTCTAAAGTTGAAGCCTGCCGAATCTGCAAAGGAAGGCTGTTCCACAGTTTTGGGGCAATGACCATGAAAGCTCTATCACCCCTAGATTTTTCTGAGGAGCGGGGAACTGCCAATAGAAGTTTATCTCCTGATCTCAGAGACCTGACTGGAGTATGGTCCTTTAAGAGGTTGGTGATATAACTTGGGGCGATGTTGTGAAAAGCTTTAAAAACCATCAATCAAATTTTAAAATCAATTCTATACTGGACTGGAAGCCAGTGAAGAGTAGATAATACTGGAGTTATGTGTTCTCTAATTTTTGTGCCTGTTAAAAATCTGGCTGCCGCGTTCTGCACTAATTGCAGACGAGATAGTGTCATGAATGTGGCTCCCTCGGTTCATCCTCCGGACCACCGGAGGGAGCCATCACCGGAATACTGATTCGCTACCATTCGGACTCCATTTCCCATAGGCCCTCATTCCTGGGACTGATTGCACACACACCTGCACTGCATCACACACACACTATTTAAGACACGCACACACTCATCATCTTTGTGAAATCTTGATTTGCTATGGTGGTCATTTCTGAGTGTTAGTCTGTGGACTGATATCTTGTTGTTACCTGGACTGTTTATTACCCCTGAACCTCTGCCGCCTGTCTTGATCCTTGCCTGTATTCTGAACTGTGTTTGCCTGCCGCCTGTCCTGATCCTTGCCTGTGACCCGACTCTGGTTCTCTGCTGCCAGCCACGACCCTTGCCGGTCCCTATTTACGGTATTGCCTTGCCCTTGTCTGTAAAACTGCTGTGTTTAATAAAGCTGCAAATGGATCCACATTCTGCCGACCCTTCATTACAGATAGATTGCGTTTACTTATCCCAACATACAGAGAATTGCAATAGTCAAGTCTTGAGGTGATAAATGCATGCACTATGACCTGTAGGTCTTTAGTATTAAGGAAGGGTTTCAGCCTGGAGATCAGTCTAAGTTGATGATAACTAATCTTTACTACTGACTTAATCTGGTTATCAAAGCTGAGGGAAGAGTCAATGATGACACCCAGATTCCTAACAGTATTTTTTTTTTTTATAGGTAAATCCAGAGGGGCAATAGCACTAGACATAGCTTCCTTAAGATGCGATGGTCCAAAGATAATCTCAGATTTGTTCTCATTTAACTGAAGAAAATTGTGCAAAAAACAGATTTTGACTTCATCCAGGCAGAGTACTAAAGGCTGTAGCAAATTCAAATTTCCAACTTTAAAAGGCAAATATAATTGAGTGTCGCCGGGGGGCAGTCGTGGCCTAATGGATAGAGAGTCGGACTTGTAACCCAAAGGTCATGGGTTCGAGTCTCAGGTCCGGCAGGGATTGTTGGTGAGGGGAGTGAATATCCAGCGCTCTCTCCACCCTCAATACCATGACTGAGGTGAGACCCTTGAGCAAGGCACTGTACCCCCAACTGCTCCCCGGGCGCCGCAGCAATGGCTGCCCACTGCTCCGGGTGCGTGTTCACGGTGTGTGTGTTCCCTGCTGTGTGTGTGCACTTGGATGGGTTAAATGCAGAGCACAAATTCCGAGTATGGGTCACCATACTTGGCCACATGTCACTTCACTTCACTTCACTTCATATGATAAGAGATGTCATGACGACGGCAAATTGAGCCAAGAGGGCTCATGTTAAAAGAAAATAAGATGGGCCCCAAAATAGAACCCTGAGGAAGACCATATTTTAAAGATGCTGACAAAGAAGAGTTATTTGCAAAATTCACAAAGAATGTTCTTTCATGCAAATATGACTTAAACCATTTTAAAGCAGTCCCCTTAATACCTGCTTCATCCTCCAAGCGTTTCAAAAGAATTTAATGATCTACCGTGTCGAAGGCGGCACTGAGATCCAGTATAATTAAAACAACCCCCAACCCAGCGTCGACTGACATCAGTAGATCATTTACTACTTTAATTCAATTCAAATAGCTTTATTGGCATGACAAAAAAATACATTTTGTATTGCCAAAGCATTTAACCAACATAGAAAAATATTTAGAACAACAGAACATCTGAGTAAAGCCTATGTAGAAAAAATAATAAAATATAAATAATTTTAGTAACAAAATAGAATAATTCTAAAAATAATAAAGATTATAATACAGAAAACATGTAATAACTAAACGTAGAATTTGACCATTATATACATAATATATAGTGTGTAGGTCTAATGGGGGTGTGTTTACTGGCTGTTTATTTCTGGTTGTCCCTCAGGAGATGGCAAGACGCTACAAATCTTGCAGCTATATTGAAACATTGGCTTCTTCACCAAGAATGTAATATAGTTTTGGATTGGGCTATAGGAGTTAAATTGTGGAAATATTTTATTAATTTTGGGGTAGTAGTGGTCTCTGATTTCTTGGTATTTTGGGCATTCTGTGAGGAAGTGCAGCTCCGTCTCCGTCACTCCCAGGATGCAGTGCGAGCAGTCTGTCCTCACGGGAGAGGCAGGTCTGTCTGCGCTGGCCGTCTCTATGGCCAGACTGTGCTCGCTGAGTCTGTACATCGTCAGTGTTTTCCTGAGTTTCACATCACTCACTGTGCTCAGGTAGTTCGCAATAGCGTATTCTCGATTTAGTGCCTAATAACATTCTAGTTTGTGTTGGTTTTTAATGGTGTTTGTCCAATGGGTGATGTACTTGTCTTTTTCTGTGTTTATAATTTGTGTAAGCCGAATGTGTGAGTGTGTGTGAGTCCTGAGGCTGGCAGATCTCTGCGGGTGTGAGGTCAGTCAGTCTCAGCACCAGCTGGCACAGGGGACTCTTACTTACGCTCAGCTCTTGGTGTCAGCTCTTGTTTTTATGTGTTTCCAGAATTTGATGGCTCTTTTTTGGATGTTTAGAAGGAGAGGGTATTGGCCTAATTCTGCCCTGCATCCATTGTTTGGCGTCTTTCTTTGGACTTTGAGTATTCTTTTACAGAATTCTAAATGTAGAATTTCAATCGGATGTTTTTCCCAATTTAAGAAATCAAGTTTTATAGAAGGACCCCACACTTCACTGCCATATAAAACAATATGTTCAATTATAGATTTGAAAAGTTTGAGCCAAATTTGGATTGGGATGTCAATTTTAATTGATCTTTTAATCGCATAGAAAGCCCTTTGAGCTTTTTCTTTGAGTTAATTCACAGCCAAAGTAAAGTTACCTGTTGGAGTTATTTTCAGGCCAAGGTAAGTGTATGTTTTTGTGCTTTCAATGGCTCTGTGTGCTAGTGTGAATGTGTGTGTTGGTCCCTGAGATCTGGAGCGTTTCTAAAACATCATGATTCTAGTTTTTTGGAGGTTGACTGTCAGGGCCCAGGACTGACAGTAATCCTCCAGCAGGTTCAGGCTGTCCTGAAGCCCCTCTTTAGTGGGCGACAGGAGCACCGGTCATCTGCGTAGAGAAGACACTTTATTTCTGTGTCGTGTAGAGTGAGACCTTGGGTGGGAGCCTTTTCTATTATATTGGCCAATTGGTTGATATAAATGTTAAAGAGGGTGGGGCTTAAACTGCAGCCCTGTCTCACTCCACGCCCCTGGGGGAAAAATTCGGTTCTTGTGTTTCCAATTTTAACAGCACATTGGCTGGCTGTGTACACTGATTTGATCAAATCATAGAATTTTCCCCCTATTCCACTATCAATAAGTTTTAGGTATAATCCTTCATGCCAGATTGAATCAAATGCTTTTTTGAAATCAACGAAACAAGCAAAAATTTGTCTTTTGTTTTGATGTACATATTTATCAATTAGTGTTTGTAATGTAAAAATGTGATCGGATGTGCGACATTTTGGAAGAAAGCCAATTTGACATTTACTCAAGGCATTGTGCTTCATAAGGAAGTCTAGGAGTCTCGTTTTCAAAACGCTGCAGAAAACCTTCCCCAGGTTACTGTTCACACAGGTGCCTCGGTAGTTGTTGGGGTCTAATTTGTCACCATTCTTGTGGATGGGGCTGATGAGGCCTTTGTTCCAGATCTCAGGGAAGAACCCGACACTCAGAACATCATTGAACAGTTTTAGCATGGCCAGTTTGAAGCTTTGGTCTGTGTGTTTCAGCATCTCATTCAGGACGCTGTCAACACCACAGGCTTTCTTGGACTCAAGGACCTGTAATTTGTCTTCCAATTCTTTTTTTGTTATGGGGAAATCTAAGGCGTTTTGATTTGCTTTAATTGATCTTTCCAAATTGTCTAGTTTATTTATTATTTCATTTTGATTAGAATTTAGAATTTCAGTTGGGCTATATAATTCTTGGAAGTGGTTTTTCCACTTCTCCCCATCTTGGATTGCCAGAACTTCTTTATTTGGTTTGTATAATAATTTTCATTTATCCCAAAATTTGTGTGAATTTATAGACTTTTCGATTGCAAAAATTGCAAAAACTGTGCTTTTTTCCGACGGAGTATGGCTTTATATTGTTTTAGTGCCTCACAGTAATGAAGGCGGAGGTCCGGATTATCTGGTTGTCTATGTTTTTGATTTGATACATTTCTGAGGTTTTTTCTCAGAGACTTACAGTCCAAATCAAACCATTTGTCAGTTTCTAAATATTTTTTCTTTGATTTAACAATTGTCAAATTACTTTTTTGTGCTGTTTTGTAGAATATGTTGTTTAGATCTTGTACTTCCTGATTGATGCCGAATTGATTTTTAGGGTATACCTGTATTTGAAATGAATGTAAGAGGGATTGAATTTCTGAAGATTCAACCGCATTGATGTAATTAGTGGTGCTGTTTTCTGTCCATTTAAATGATGTTATTTTGTTAATTTGATATGGTGTTTTAATTGGTTTGGGTGATGTTTCAGATTGCTTTATATAAAGGGTGATTTGGCTGTGGTCTGAGAAAGGTTTTAAGGGTTTGATTGTGAATGCTCTCAAAGAAGAAAGGTCGAGATCTGTGATTGCATAATCTACAGTGCTGTTACCAAGAGCTGAACTGTAGGTGCAACGGCCGAGCGAGTCCCCTTGCAGTCTTCCGTTGATGATGTACAGAGCCAGTCCTCGGCAGAGCTGCAGCAGCTGCCGTCCGTGAGCGTTCACTGTGTAATCACAGTTTTGTCTGGTGGGGTAACAAGGGAATAGGTTATTACTGCCAGTGATGAATCTTGTACCATGTGATTCTAAGAAATCAAATTCTTCTCCAGTTCTGGCGTTTAGATCACCCATAAGCAGCACATTTCCCTGGGCCTGGAAATGGCTGATTTCCTGTTCTATGGTTTGAAAGGTTTCCTCTTGGAAGTACGGAGACTCAAGGGGGGTATATATGTGGCACAAAGGAAAACGGGTTGAGATGCTGATATTATTCCTTCTTTAATTTTCAGCCACAGGTGATATTGATCTTTTTTGACTGATTCTATGGACAGTTCAGATTTAGTCCAGATTATCATCCCCCCCGAGTCTCTCCCCTGTGTGACTGATGTGAGTTTGACTGATGGTAATATGATCTCTCTGTATCCTGAGGGACAACCAGTGAACACATCTCCTCTACACCAGGTTTCCTGCAAGATTATGACATCTATGTCTTGAATTTCTCTCATAAAGTCAGGATTTCTACTTTTTAGACCAAAGATTGAGGAGTTTAGACCTTGGATATTCCATGTAGAAAAACTGAGTGATTTCATCACAAACTTTTAACTTAAACTGTATGGTTTGTTTGCCATTTTGAGAAAAGAAATCGATAGAAAAAAATACAGTATACTGAATGAAAACAATGAATTATGGAAAGTAATGTTAGGAACAACAATCAAATCTAAATTCAAATTTTTTTTTACCATTGTCCACTGTGTGTTAGTAAGTGAGAGCAGATGATACTCAGCATGTGTTGGATGTCGTGAAGTTCATCGTTAGCTCGGTTTGCCCCTCCGCTGTGTTTGAAAATTTTTCCCTCATCGAAACAGAGACCAGGAGACGTTGGGATACACTGCAAAAAATGCTGTTCTTACTTAGAAGTTTTGTCTTGTTTCTAGTCAAAATATCTTAAAGTTCTTAAATCAAGAAGCATTTTCTTGACAAGTAAAAATTATTTGCTTGTTTTCAGGAAAAATAAGTCAAAATTAAGTAAGTTTTTCCTTAAAACAAGCAAAATAATCTGCCAATGGGGTAAGCAAAATAATCTTATTTCAAACCAAGAATAAGCTATATCATCTTGTTTTCAGTTTGGACTAAGATTATTTTGCTTACCCCATTGGCAGATTATTTTGCTTGTTTTAAGGAAAAACGTACTTAATTTTGACTTATTTTTCCTGAAAACAAGAAAATAATTTGTACTTGTCAAGAAAATGCTTCTTGATTTAAGAACTTTAAGATATTTTGACTAGAAACAAGACAAAAATTCTAATTAAGAACAGCATTTTTTGCAGTGTATCTTTCAAGCGGAAGTTACTCTTTATTGAGAAACCGTGCTGTTGCGTCGCTGCAGTCATCCAAGTCTGACTAAGGCAGTGTACTTGGTAGTTCATATACATTCAAGGGGGAGGGATACACAGAGTAGAGGTGTGGACAATCTAAACAAAGCATGCAAATGCAGTACAGGAATCAGCCCATTCCCTACATTTCCCAGCCATGATCTAATCAGCATAACTGTGTCATTGAAATGTATAGGTGCTAATCCAATCAGTCTGGCAGTATCACCCATACTTTTACATTATCATAGAGACAAAAGCACAGCTTTATCTTGAGCTGGTCATGCCACATGGTCAGGAAGTGCATGAGACAAAAGGTTAGTGTCTCAGACACCTGGGCTGCCTGCCTTAACACAATATACATAAAGTTTTCAGTTCATATACTATTACATTGGAACCTAGATATAACATAGAACAAATTTGTAATCCCACAGTTCCCCCTTTGAGAGTTCTAATAACTCTCACAAAATACAAATTTAGACACTTAAAAGTTTCATTCTTGTAACCTATGATCGTTACAGGCACATAGCACTTGCTCTGTGTTGATTGTCTTTGATCATCTTTGGATGAATGGCATGTTGACACAGAAACAAACATGCAGCTAGGGCCCTTGTAGTTATTACGGGTAATAGTCTTTTCTGGTTGGAACAGTCATTTCTTCGTGATGAGCGTGGGTCATTTGTTGAATGAAACACTTGATACTGTGGACGCATAGATAGTAAACTAGTAGGAAAAACAACAGCAGAATTGCTATTTCCTTGATCCACAGCCAAGGTTTACCTAACAGGTTTCCGAACCATGAGGAATTATCTTCAGTCATCTGGTGTAATTTTGCTGAAAGATCAAGAATGTCTTGTTGGATTTTGTTCAAGTTCTCTGTTGGATCCATTAACCTGGTGCAGCACTCAGGTCTGATAATGGTGCATGCTCCCCCTTGCGTTGCAAGAATGTAATCCAAAGCCACTCTGTTCTGTAAGATCATTATCTTGTGCGAAGCGAGAGTGTCTGTAATGTTACCTAGAGCCATTGGCCAGTTTCTGTACATAATTCGATAAGCTTCTGACTTGATCAAGGGCCTGCATGACACCATAAGACGGGATTGATGCACCAAGAGTTATTGACCACCATGTTTGAGCACAAGTGAGTCCTGGAATGCAGCCATTTACATTTACATTTACATTTATGCATTTGGCAGACGCTTTTATCCAAAGCGACTTACATTGCATTATACTATACATTTGTATCCGAGTATGTGCAATCCCTGGGATCGAACCCATGACCTTGGCATTGCTAGTGCCACGCTCTAACCACTGAGCTACAGGAAAGCCATCTTCTTTGTTTGTGGTAGGAGCTGAATTATATAGATGTGGAGAGCTTGGGGTGGAGTGTGCATTTTCTCTGATAGCTGGTAGAACATAAACCAGGGTGCACCTGCCATTGTATTGGCTGGGTAGGATGTTGTAGAGAGAATTTCCACATAACCAAAAGGTGCCAGTCGGTGGAGGAATCATACACCACTGATTTATTGCAAAGAGTTTTGGGAGAGATGGTGTCCGGTGGAGACACCCTTCTAAGTCCTTTTCTTCTCTCCCTGCTGATGAAATAATGTCCACATGGGATTCTGTTCTCTTTTCGACCACAAGGTTGCAACGTTCATGAGGAATTTCACCCAATGGAGTCGAGGCTGAAACATAATTTTCCACACACCAAGGAAAAGTAATTGGCAAGAGTAGATCTTTCATGATGGGAGTAGCTGAAGTTAGGTTGCAGGATGGTAATCCAGGAATGCAACATGGAGAAGCTGGAGGAGTTGTGATGTTGTGACATGTACTCGTTGTATATTCCACTGGTATGAACTTCGAATAAGGTACATGTGTCAGAGTTGGAGATGGGGTGTGCCACCCATGCGATTCCTGCTCCTACTGAATGTGGGTGTGGCATGCAAACGTTCTTTCAAGCAAACAAGGCATTTCTTGACATATTCGTCAACTTTAAGAATATGTTGTTTCTGGAGTCTACACTTTGTGCGATGTCCATGATGATTACTAGTATGGCAATCTTGATCATGTTGATGGATGACTGAAGTTCCCGTATGTGATTCTCTGCGTTGTGTATTTTTTTATTTTTTTTATTCTGTGACAGTTGGCTCGGTAGTGGGTCTAGTTGTCTTCATATGCAGGTCAGGAGGTCGGTGCGTATGGGTCTCGGGACAGCTATCAAGTGGTATCTGCACAGAGTAAGAAAGAAAACAAAAGACAACAGAGCAGTATGTGTTGAAAAAGTCTGCAAACACTAGGGTTGTATCCTCTGTTCAATCTGAGTCTGCTATTGTTGTTCCTTCTTTCCCTATTTCTTAATTCCTGTGACACCTAAAGAACAGTGAGGTAAGTCAAGTCAAGTCAAGTCACCTTTATTTATATAGCGCTTTTTACAATGCAGATTGTGTCAAAGCACAATGGACAAGTGGGTGGGGGAAGGCCTATGAGGTCATCTTCACCGCAGGATTGGCCCCCGATGCCTATTGCATTCGGTTCTTTCCCGGGCTCCTCACTGGTCCGTGTGTCCTATCCTATCCCTGTAGGTGGGGGAACAACTTTACAATGTGACACATGAGTCCAGGTTTTCCTTCCCTGACACAACACTGCAGCAGCTGTAATCAGCATCACTTGATGTGGTCCGTGCCACTTAGGCTCTAACGGCTTGTTTCTGAATGACTTTATCATGACCCACTGACCTGGGATGATTGTGTGTCCACCTTCTGGTGGAGTCTGCCAACAAGACTCAACTCTCTCTCTGGCACTGTGTACTGCCTTTGTGAGGTTTTCTCACAAGTGATCAGAGCATCTGAGGCAATGTGTACATCAGCGTTTCTAAGATCAATCACACCTGGCATCTGCATTGGGCGCCCTGTAATAATCTCATGAGGGCTCAGTCCTACTGATCTGTTAGGTGACGCTCTCTTGCTACACAGTACTGCTGGCAGTGCCTCGACCCATTGTACTCCTTCCTGATGCATTTTGCTTAGCCTGGTTTTGATTGTTCTGTTAGCTCTCTCAACCTGTCCTGATGCTTGTGGCCTGTAGGGGCAGTGAAGATTCCACTTAATTTTCATCATTTTAGACACTTCCTTGACTACCTGTCCTGTGAAATGTGTACCTTGATCTGAGTCAATGTTATCTGGCAATCCCCATCTGGGAATGAAATCAGTGACAAGACATTTAGCAGTATGTGCAGCTGTAGCACGCCCTGTTGGATAAGCTTCTATCCATCTTGAGAACTTGTCTATTACTACCAAAACATCAGTTTTCTCCTTACAAGGAGGCAACGATATGTAATCAACTTGCAGGTGACGAAATGGTCCCGGTGGAGCTGGGGTATGTGTTGCTGCTGTAGTTGCTGCTGGCACATCATTATTTTTCTGACATGTAACACATCTTTTGACTGTTTCGGTAGCTACATTTCTGAATTTTGGATTCCACCATTGATTTGAGAACCTGTGATTCATCGTTGCTGGACCACTGTGACCCAAATTGTGTATTTGTTGAGCCAAATATGGCAGCAGTGATTCGGGAGCGACATACTTTCCCCCTTTGGTCCAGCAACCAGATGAATCCGCTGTGGCTCCTTTGTCTAACCATGTCCATGCTTCATATAGAGGAACGTCTTTGTACAGATCAATTATTGATTCAGGAGGCAGAATTGTCTTCTGTGCTGTACTACCTGAACACACTTGTATTGTTGCATAATAACAAGCCTGTTTAGCAGCTACATCAGCAAGAGCATTACCTTTAGCTTCCGTAGTATTAGTTGTGAGATGTGCTTTCACTTTGATCACCGCTAATTTCTTTGGAAGTTTCATGGCAAACATTAGATCTTTCACTAATCCAGCATGCTTAATGGGGGATCCAACAGAAGTTAGAAACTGTCTACTCTGCCAAATGACACCAAAATCATGAGCTATCCTAAAAGAATACCTGGAATCAGTGTAGATATTTGCTACCGATCCTGAAGCTAGCGTGCATGCTCTAGTTAAGGCTACTAGTTCTGCAGCTTGAGCTGAAAAATGATCTGGAAGTCGACCTGAAGCTACCACTTCAGTGATGGAAGTTACTACATAGCCTGCTCGTCTGTTACCCTTAATAACTTGAGCTGACCCATCAACAAACAACTCCAATTCTGCATTCTCTATAGGAGTTTCTTTTATTTCACTCGTAGCTGCAAATGTAAGCGTAACACAATCGTGAGTCATTTCTCCTTCATCCTCTAACACAACTTCAGTCATTGCAGACATCATACATGAGGATGGGTTCGTGACTGGCGCACGCTGTAAAACAATGTTCGGGGCTGTGAGAGTTGTTAACCAATTTCCCCAACGAGAGGAGGTGACAGAAGTGACTTTTACTGGATTCATTAGCGCGGACACTGTATGAGGGCATCTTACATTTACCGTCTGTCCTAACACAATTCCTGATGAAGACTGAAGAGCTAGATGAACTGCCTGCACTGCTCTAAGACATGGGCCCATCCCTTGAGCGATTATGTCAAGTTTACCAGAATAGTAATGAATGGGGCGTAAACTGCCCCCATGATCTTGCATTAGACATGCAGTCATAAAGCCTAAGTGTTCATGGACATAAAGCACAAAGGGCCTATCAGATTGGGCAATTCCTAATGCTGGTGCTTGACATAGTGCTCTCTTCAAATCATTGAAAGCTTTGAGATGAATTTCTTCCATACAAACAGTATCAGAATCTTTAACCTGGCCTTTCAACAAGTCATAGAGTGGCTGAGCAATCGAGGCATAGTCTTCAATCCAAGCTCTACAGTAACCTGCTGTTCCTAAAAATGATCGGAGTGTTTTAATGTTAGCAGGCAGAATTATGGCTTTGACTGAAGCAGCTCGATCCTGTGTAATGGATCTATTTCCTGCACCAATTGTTTGACCCAGAAAGGTGACTTGGTTTTTAGCAATTTGAGCTTTGTGAAAACTGCATTTGTGTCCTCTTTTCTGCAAATAGTCCAACAATGCTGCCAATTCAGTTTGATGTACCTTGTGATCTGTAGAGGCAATCAAAATATCATTTACATTTACGCATTTGGCAGACGCTTTTATCCAAAGCGACTTACTATACATTTGTATCTGAGTATGTGCTATCATCAACATATTGAATCATAGTGGACTGTTTGACTGGACATTCTGGGCCACACAAGTCACGTCTGACAGCCTGATGGTATATAGTTGGGGAATTCTGAAATCCCTGTGGTAACCGTGTCCACTGGTATTGCTCATAGTCAACTGTGAAAGCTGACCATGCCTGGCTGTCAGAGTGCAATGGTACAGAAAAAAATCCATTAGACATATCAATTACTGAAAAAATCTTACAATCTAATGGTAGGCCATTACAAATTGTAGATGGATCTGCTACTAGGGGGTTGATTTTATCAATATATTTATTGGCTACTCTGTAGACTATGGTGAGTCTCCATGTCCCATTGGATTTCTTGATGGGCCATATGGGTGAGTTACAGGGACTGTTGGTCTTAACTAGCACTCCTTGCTTTAGCAATTTTTCTACAATAGGTTTGATTCCCTGTATAGCTTCCTTATTGATCGGATATTGTTTGGTAACGGGAGGTGGAGTTCCTGTCAATTTGACCGGTTCTACACCTGTCAAAAACCCACAATCATCCTTGTCTTTAGCCCAAATTGGATGATTCTGTAAGAAAGTCAAGTCAAGTCACCTTTATTTATATAGCGCTTTTTACAATGCAGATTGTGTCAAAGCAGCTTTACATTGATAACTGGTACATAATTTTGGCTGCACAGCAGCTCTTAAAGAATAGTGTCAATGCAGGCAGATCAGAAGCACTGTTGATTAAATGTCAAGAATACTGTTGAATATCAAATGTCAAGTCAAATGTCAAGTGTCCCCAACTAAGCAAGCCAAAGGCGACAGCGGCAAGGAACCCAAACTCCATCAGGTGACATCAGGTGGCAAACAGGTGGCAAACAAGTGGCAAATAGGTGTTAAAATGGAGAAAAAAAAACCTTGGGAGAAACCAGGCTTAGTCGGGGGGCCAGTTCTCCTCTGGCGAACAGTGCTTTGTTACGAATCAGGTTGCTATCATAAGTCTGATAGGATCGCACCAATCAAAGTGTTTATTTCAGTTCCATCCAGTTGAGGATCGTATTCATCACGCCGGTATGGACGGTTTGTTGAGGAACTGTGCTACTGGCTGTCGTGTCGATGAGGCCTTCACGATGGATGATCTAGTTGACTCGATCTCTGCTGATACTTCAGGGCTGCGTTGTGGTCATGTCCAGTTGAGGATCGTATTCATCACGCCGGTATGGACGGTTTGTTGAGGAACTGTGCTACTGGCTGTCGTGTCGATGAGGCCTTCACAATGGATGATCTAGTTGACTCGATCTCTGCTGATACTTCAGGGCTGCGTTGTGGTCATGTCCAGTTGAGGATCGTATTCATCACGCCGGTATGGACGGTTTGTTGAGGAACTGTGCTACTGGCTGTCGTGTCGATGAGGCCTTCACAATGGATGATCTAGTTGACTCGATCTCTGCTGATACTTCAGGGCTGCGTTGTGGTCATGTCCAGTTGAGGATCGTATTCATCACGCCGGTATGGACGGTTTGTTGAGGAACTGTGCTACTGGCTGTCGTGTCGATGAGGCCTTCACAATGGATGATCTAGTCGACTCGATCTCTGCTGATACTTCAGGGCTGCGTTGTGGTCGTGTCATGGCTCCGGTCCTTGGTCTCAGCTGAATACGGCCCGGATCCGGTTGACTACGGTAAACCTCGGGATAAACAGAAAGACTAATATTAGCGTAGATGCCATTCTTTTTCAGATGTAACGAGTACATCTGGTGTTATAGAAAGTGTTCCTGGTTCCGGCTGACCTATTTTATGCAGCCTAATAATCCTTTAACGGATTTGAAAATATAAATTGATAATGTGTTATGTGTATGCCAGGTTAAAGAGATACGTTTTTAGTCTAGATTTAAACTGACAGAGTGTGTCTGCATCCCGAACAATGCTAGGAAGATTGTTCCAGAGTTTAGGTGCCAAATAGGAGAAGGATCTACCGCCTGCGGTTGATTTTGATATTCTAGGTATTATCAGCTGGCCTGAATTCTGAGATCGCAATAAACGTGAAGGACTATAATGCATTAAGAGCTCGCTTAGGTACTGGGGAGCTAAACCATTTAGTGCTTTGTAAGTAATTAGCAAGATTTTAAAATCTATACGATGTTTAACAGGAAGCCAATGCAGTGATGACAGAACTGGGCTAATATGGTCATACTTCCTAGTTCTAGTAAGAACTCTAGCTGCTGCATTTTGTACGAGCTGTAGTTTATTTATCAAGCGGGAGGAACAACCACCCAGTAGAGCGTTACAGTAATCTAGCCTTGAGGTCATGAACGCATGAACTAACTGTTCTGCATTTTTCATTGAGAGCATATGTCGTAGTTTAGATATATTTTTAAGATGGAAGAATGCGGTTTTACAGATGCTAGTAACATGGCCTTCAAATGAAAGATTGGTATCAAAGAGCACACCCAGGTTCCTAACTGACGACGAAGACTTAACAGAGCAGCCATCAAGTGTTAGACAGTATTCTAGGTTATTGCGTGAAGAAGTTTTCGGTCCAAAAATTAGAATCTCTGTTTTTTCTGAATTTAGTAGTAGGAAAT
This sequence comes from Anabarilius grahami, assembly GCA_003731715.1. NCBI lineage: Eukaryota > Metazoa > Chordata > Actinopteri > Cypriniformes > Xenocyprididae > Anabarilius > Anabarilius grahami. The sequence continues at coordinate 34,857 of RJVU01060471.1, forward strand.
TACTGGTCATCCAGTTTTTTATATCAGCTATACATTCTGTTAATTTAGCGAATTGGTAAGTTTCGTCAGGGCGCGAAGAGATATAGAGCTGAGTATCATCAGCGTAACAATGAAAACTAACGCCATGCTTCCTAATGATATCTCCCAAGGGTAGCATGTACAGAGTGAAAAGCAACGGTCCTAGTACTGAGCCTTGCGGTACTCCATATTTAACTTGTGATTGATATGACATCTCATCGTTTACTACTACAAACTGATAACGGTCAGATAAGTATGATTTGAACCATGCCAATGCAATTCCACTAATGCCAACATAGTTTTCGAGTCTATTTAGAAGAATATTGTGATCAATAGTGTCAAATGCAGCACTAAGATCCAGTAACACTAATAGAGAGATACAACCACGATCTGATGATAAGAGCAAATCATTAGTAACTCTAATGAGAGCAGTCTCAGTACTATGGTACGGTCTAAATCCTGACTGGAAATCCTCACAGATACTATTTCTTTCTAAAAAGGAACATAGTTGTGATGAAACTGCCTTTTCTAGTATTTTTGACAGAAAAGTGAGATTTGAAATCGGCCTGTAATTGACTAATTCTCTAGGATCAAGTTGTGGTTTTTTAATAAGAGGTTTAATAACAGCCAGCTTAAAAGTTTTTGGTACGTATCCTAGTGATAAAGATGAATTAACAATATTAAGAAGAGGATCTATGACCTCTGGAAGCATCTCTTTCAATAGCTTAGTCGGTATAGGGTCTAACATACATGTGGATGATTTTGATGATTTAACAAGTTTAGACAATTCTTCCTCTCCTAAAGCAGTAAATGAATTGAATTTTTCTTCAGGGACACTACAATGCACTGTCTGACACAATACTGTAGTAGACGGTTGCATGGTTATAATTTTTTCTCTAATATTATCAATCTTGCAAGTAAAGAAGTTCATAAAGTCATTACTGCTGTGCTCTTTGGAAACATCAGAAGTTGAAGCTTTATTTCTTGTTAATTTAGCCACTGTATCAAATAAATACCTAGGGTTGTGTTTATTTTCTTCTAAAAGTTTTGAAAAATAGGCAGATCTAGCAGTTTTTAAGGCCTTTCTGTACTCAATCATTCTCTCTCTCCACGAAATGCGAAATACTTCTAGTTTTGTTTTCTTCCAGCTGCGCTCCATTTTTCTAGCTGCTGTTTTTAGGGCCCGAGTGTGCTCATTGTACCATGGCGTTGGATTAATTTCCTTAATCTTTTTTAAACGCAAAGGAGCAACTGAGTCTAATGTGCTGGAAAAGACAGAGGCAATAGTTTCTGTTGCAACATCGAGGTCTTCTAAGCTGTCTGGTATGCTAAGGCGATGAAACTGATCAGGAAGATTATTTATAAAGCGATCTTTAGTGGTAGAAGTGATGGTTCTACCATATTTATGGCAGGGAGGCAGTTTAGCCGCTTTAACTAAATGTAGTATACACGAGACTAGATAATGATCTGAGATGTCGTCACTCTGCTGCAGAATTTCAACGGCATCAATATCGATTCCATGTGACAATATTAGATCTAAAGTATGATTACGACAATGAGTGGGTCCTGACACGTGTTGTCTAACACCAATAGAGTTTAGAATGTCTGTAAATGCCAATCCCAATGAGTCTTTTTTATTATCTACATGGATATTAAAATCACCAACAACAAGGACTTTATCTGCAGCTAGTACTAATTCTGATAGAAAATCGGCAATTTCTTTGATAAAGTCTGTATGGTGTCCTGGTGGCCTGTATACAGTAGCCAGCACAAATGTCAACTTACATAATGTTACGTAAAGCACCATCACTTCGAAGGAATTATATTTGAAAGACTTCTGGCTGATACTGTAAATATTACTATAAATTACAGCAACACCTCCCCCTTTGCCTTTCTGTCGAGGATTGTGTCGATAATCATAACCTTGAGGGCTAGACTCATTTAAAGTAATGTAATCGTCCGGTTTTAGCCAGGTTTCTGTCAAACACAGCACATCTAGATTATTGTCTGTGATAATATCGTTCACAATAAGTGCTTTTGAAGAAAGTGATCTAATATTTAACAACCCAAGCTTTATCATTTGTTTATCATTATTATCTCTATTTTTTATTTGTTGAACATCAATTAAATTTTTACCATTAAATGGGTTTGGAAGTTTTTTGTTTTTACTAATTCGGGGTACAGACACAGTCTCTATGTGATAATATCTAGGTGCGAGAGTTTCTATGTGTTGGGAATTATCTGACTTCTGTAACGTGAGGCAGCTAGCAGACGGTCGGTTTAGCCAGTCTGTCTGCTTCCTGTCCTGGGCCCCAGTTTGTCATGTTTTAGTTCTAAGACTATGTGCCATATTACTAGAGAGAAGAGCAGCACCATCCCGAGAGGGATGAATACCATCTCTTTTCAACAGGTCAGGTCTGCCCCAAAAACTTTTCCAATTGTCTATGAAACCTATATTATTCTGCGGACACCACTTAGACAGCCAGCCATTGAGTGATGATAATCTGCTAACTATCTCATCACTCCTACGAACAGGAAGGGGACCAGAGCAAATTACTTCTCCTGACATTGTACTTGCGAGTTCACACACCTCTTTAATGTTAATTTTAGTGATCTCCGACTGGCGAAGTCGAACATCATTTGTGCCGACGTGAATAATAATTTTAGAGTATTTACGATTAGCATTAGCCAGCACTTTTAAATTTGCTTTGATGTCAGGTGCTCTGGCTCCCGGCAAACATGTGACTATGGTGGCTGGTGTCTCTATTTTCATGTTCCGTGTAATAGAATCGCCAATAACTAGGGCACTTTCAACAGGACTCTCAGTGCGTCACTGAGTGGGGAGAACCTGTTTGATGTTCTTACTGGAACGGAAGAGTGGTGTTTTCCGCGGCTAGGCCGCCTCACCGTTACCCAAGTGCCCTGCTGCGCAGGCTCTACAGCCAGAACCGAACAATGTACAGAGTTCACTAAGCTAGTCGCATCCAAAACAGTATCTGAAGCCCCTGCATTCTTACTATCCTCGATTAAAGTTTGGATGCGTGTCTCTAATTCTGAGATTCTCTCCGTCAGCCTGACTATTTCCCTACATTTATGACATGTAAATCCCTCGTCGCTGACAGAGAGAGCTATGCTAGCGAGAGGCAAACGCGTTGTAACAGCGATTTAGATTCAAAGATTACAAGCTACCGACGTCAGATTAATGTGGTAGGCAATAATAATAATATAAGCAACAATGAATAAAAGTAAGAGATTCAATAAAAGTAAGAGAAAACAAAGCTATACGGAGACGCAAAACACCAGCAGCGAGGCAGAAAGCATACTCAGGAGTTGTTGCATTATTAGTAGAAATTTGTGCTGAGGAAATTTTTATGCTAGCAGATTCTGAGGACAGGTCTAATGTTAGATGCACTTGTCTCAGTAGATCCATGCCTAGAATTGCACCTGTATTTAATGGAGCACATAGCAATTTCGTAGTCAGAGTCTTTGGGCCTAACTGTACCTCTATGGACGGGGTTTCATACAAAACAGAATCTTTACCTATTACACCAGTTAAACAAAGTTTAGTTTTCTTGTACGGGATGTTTAAACACTCAGCCAATTTTGTAGGAATTGCTGTAATTTCTGCACCTGTATCAAGCAAAAAGTCAATTTCTTTCTCTTGTATGCTACCTTTCACAAAAATTATTTGGTCATTGTGATGGATTACAGGGGAAAGGTAACTACTCACAGCCCCAACAATTTGTTTTTTTCCTTTTCTTTTTGTGCTTTTAGAAGAGCCTGAGCGAGCTGTCCTAAAGTTTCAGTGTAACTTGGCGGGACTACTTCAGGGTTGTAGGCAGGCTGAGAAGGAGCAGAGTTATGCATATTGTTTCTTTTACTATCTTGCAACTTCTTCCTACACTCTTTCTCCCAGTGACCTGCTTTTTCACAGTAGTAGCATTTGCCTTCTTTTCTAGTCCATCTTTTGCCTTGATTTGTTGTGCTAAACGCAGCTGCTGCTACTCTCACTTTTGCCTTAACATCAGCATCTCTTTCCCATGTAGCTAAGCTGTCTAGGTTACTTCTGATGGTTTTGTTAGACCAAGTTAGATCTAGGAATGGCAAGGCTTTTCTGTACTCGACTAAAAGGCCATCTGACCAGATGCGGACTAAGGGTCCCTTGTCATCTAGCACACATTCAGAATCATCAACTATTCCACTGTAAGTCACAGCTGACTGACAAAACCTTTCAGTGTATTCACTCACAGGTTCTTCTTTTCTTTGCACACAGTTAGTGATTCTGGACCAGTCTATTTTGGATCCCATGATATTCTTTATAATTTTCAAAACACCTTCTCTCAAATCGCCTTTACTGACATGTTGTAGTTCAGAAGTAACAGCAGACTCAAAACAGTTGAATTCAGTTTAATTTAGAATTTGTGACATCAGCTGTGTGACTTCTGTCAACGACATGCCATAGAGATGCATTTTGCTTATCAATGCACTTCTAAATTCAGGAAAATTTGTGCGTGCTGAGGGTTAGCTCTGGGTTAGTCTCTCTACATCTTTAGCTCTTAGCGCCTTGGCAACAGTTTGTACTTGGACAATAGAAGAATTTGGAGGAACACTTTCAATTCCCTCAATTCCCTGAGATCTTCTCCTAGCACCACATACCTTCACTGAATCTACGGGCACATCAGTTACTGATTGGATGGCTACATCTTTTTCAAAGAAAGCTTGTAAATCAGGATAATTGTTATCAGACTGACTAACTTCATCCACATCAATTTTTGCTGCAGCTTTGTACCAGTTCAATTTCTTAGTCAAAGAAGTTACTCTAGCACAGAGCTCTTTGTTCTGTTCCTTTAGCTCTGAGTTACGCTGAGACTGTTGTGTAGCTAGCGCTAAACCAAATTCTCTGTGGCAGCAGATAATGCCTTTCACATTGTTCTTGCGAATACATGGTCCTAGTACCTTTTTACACTCATCTACAGACCAAGTCTTGTCTGGATGGATCTCATATTTCTGAGTGAGTTCTTGTCTAACTTTCTCAGTGACTATTAGGTTCATTTGCACTCCTAACTGTGATTTGAATTCGCTATCTGACCACAAAGGAGTCGCGAGACCGCCTTTATCAGTTGTGGGGATCAGTCTAGCATTCTTTCTAAACATTTTGTGAGTTTCTTGGTTACCACACAATAAAAACACTAAAACTTCTCTGATCAGCAGAGGGTACACTTGTTAACACACTGTAACAGTTGTAACCTTCCCTGATTTAAACAGAGGATGAACCTTCTTCTCTAGCCAAGTAGAGGATGGCTATTCTGTTAACACACCATCTTCCCTGATTAAACAGAGGATAAACAACCTTCCCTTATAAAGCAGAGGATAAAACTTCCCTAACTTTACAGAGGATAAACCAATATTAGCACGTAATGCTAAATCTTCCCTGCCGAAAACAGAGGATACTAAATATTAGCACCTAATGCTAATCTTCCCTGTCTACACAGAGGCTAACCTTCTTCTCTAAAAGAACATTTTTAGAGGATAACTTAGTTAACCAAACCCTACAGCTGTCTGTTAACTCTTCTCTGACGGCGCAGAGGATAACAACTTTGTACTGGTCTTAATGGTTCTTTTGGATAGAGTATCACTCACCAACCCTTGGGTGTACTGGAAAATTCAGCCTGGATCTTCTTTTGGATCAGATCTTTGTTGTGCTTGAAGTTTCAATCTGGATTGAGGTGAGATGCTCTATCCGGGTCACGGCACCAAAACTGTTGGAAACTTTTTCCCTCATCGAAACAGAGACCAGGAGACGTTGGGATATCTTTCAAGCGGAAGTTACTCTTTATTGAGAAACGTGCTGTTGCATCGCTGCAGTGACTAAGGCAGTGTACTTGGTAGTTCATATACATTCAAGGGGGAGGGATACACAGAGTAGAGGTGTGGACAATCTAAACAAAGCATGCAAATGCAGTACAGGAATCAGCCCATTCCCTACATTTCCCAGCCATGATCTAATCAGCATAACTGTGTCATTCAAATGCATAGGTGCTAATCCAATCAGTCTGGCAGTATCACCCATACCTTTACATTATCATAGAGACAAAAGCACAGCTGTATCTTGAGCTGGTCATGCCACATGGTCAGGAAGTGCATGAGACAAAAGGTTAGTGTCTCAGACACCTGGGCTGCCTGCCTTAACACAATATACATTAAGTTTTCAGTTCATATACTATTACATTGGAACCTAGATATAACATAGAACAAATTTGTAATCCCACAGCTGACAGCTTGGGCGTAGCTCAGTCTGCCTGGCTGGGCCGGGCTCTGCTGTGGACGGGCTTTGCTGTGGACTGGCTTCAGTTGCTGGAGCTGCGGGGCTGTTGTAGGACAGTCTCTGTCCGTATGGATCCGGTCTGCGTGTTGAAGCTCTGGGAGGTGCTCTGGCCAGGCTCTGGATGAGGTGTTGGCTGCGATGTAGTTTCCTGAAGTGAGTCTCGTTGGATTGGCTGGTTTAGGGCTGGTTTTGCTCCACCTGGGGCTTGTCTGGTCACTCCTGTTCAGAGTGACATCTTTGAGTCTCTTTGCAAAAATATGTACCAGGTTCTTGTAAAGGTGGACGTGGTCATATAGACAGTCAGTGTCCAGGTCTGGATGGTGGGCCAAGTGGACATTAGGCAAAAGGGCACAATGTCTGGAGATGCTGGAATTTATTTTATTGATTGTTTTGGGATGGAAATCTTTCCTCTGAAGTAAAGTGGACAGGATGATTTTTGAGTTAGGGAGCGTTTTTCTAGCTTTTTCCACGACAGCTCTGAGGGAGTCAGACACTCTGTTCTGTTGGCTCCGCAGGTCGTTGGTACCCGTGTGGATTATGATGTGACTGGGCCGGCCTAGCTGAGATTCTGTCAGGAGTTCCAAGGCTTTGTCAGTGGTGGGACACAAGAATTTAACAGCTTTGTGTCGAGGGAAAAGTTGTTTTGTGTCGATGAATTTGCCTTTTGAATCAATGAGGAGAGCTATTTCAGGTTCCTCTGTGCTGGTTGGTGCTGGTCAGCTGTGAGACGAGGGCTGATGCTGTTGTGCTGGGACAGGGGAGCCTGACAGGGGGCGCTGTGATGACTGTGAGCTGTCTGGGTCGGGTCTCTCTGCACAGAGGGGTGGGTCTTGACTCCCTGTGTTAGAAAACTTAGAGCTTTCCTGTAGCTCAGTGGTTAGAGCACGGCACTAGGAATGCCAAGGTCATGGGTTCAATCCCAGGGATTGCACATACTCAGATACAAATGTATAGTATAATGCAATGTAAGTCGCTTTGGATAAAAGCGTCTGCCAAATGCATAAATGTAAATGTAAATGTAAAACTCTGGGGTGGAGGGCAGTGTTTGAGCTCTGTGGGTCTGCTCTGGTTCTTTTCTGGCCAGGAGAAGCTCTCTTAGTTGCTCTTTCAGGGCCTGGATCTCACTGTTCTCCATCTCTCTCTTCTCCTGTATGTCTCTCAGCTGCTCTTTCAGGGTTTGGATCTCACTGCTTTCTGTCTCTCTCTCCTCCTGTATCTCTCTCAGCTGCTGCCTCATCTCTAGTGTGGACTGTTCTCTGTACTGTAGCTGAAGTCTCAGTGCAGTCAGCTCACACTGATAGCTGTCCTTCTCCTTCTGAAGCTTTCTCATTTGCTGTGTGAGGGCTGTCAGTCTCTGTGTTAAGTGTTCTGTGTTCTGCTTGAGCTCAGTATGACATGTCTCTGACTGCTCCAGTTTAAGCACATTTTCTCTGAGCTGGACCATCTCCATCTCCATCTCCATCTCCAGCTTTGTGAAGTGCTCCTGAAGTAGAGGTATAGATTTGAGCAGGGAGGGTGAGATGTTCTCACTTTTAGCAGTTTATGCAGGAGTGGGCCTGAGATCTGAGGTGCTGTTCTGTGGATTCTGCTCAGATGACAGACTTTCAGAGAGTAAAGCTTTCTCATGTTTCATAGCTTCACCTATTGCTCTGTAGTCCGCCTGGAATAATTTCAGTTTCCCCTGTACCATGACTGTGCCATTTTTATAGATGTTCACAGTTATCACAGTGCTGTCAGGGTCGTGTGGTTCTCTAATTTTGACTTTCCAGCCATTACAGATGCCTTCTTTCTTTACAGAGGGGTAATGGTTGATGATGGCCTTATGCCAGGCACTGGGGTGATCAGAGAAGAAAATAAGGTTGCAGATTTCTCCAGTTTTGAACAGATCCGCAAACAGAGTTTCTGGACTGTTTGTAAGAAGTTTCTGCTTGTAGTTTTTCCTTGCAGAGTCAGTTTTGATCTCAGAGGGATAGTGTGTGGGCACACAGTCTGAGCTCATCTGTATATGGCCGTGGGGTGATTGCGGCTGCTGCTCTGATTGGTTGATCCTCTCTGGCTCATTTGAATTGCTACATTGAGGAATGCTAGAGTGTGGGCTAGCCATAGTTTTAGCTTTTTAGCATTTTTAGCTTATAAAAATGTATAAAATGTCAATTTTATGCCCATATATTTGCAAAAAACAACCAAACCAGACAAAAAAGATTCCCAGGGCAGTTTTAGTTGTACTCACTGCTTCTCCCTCTGTGAATAAGTGGATCTTCTCTTGTTTTAAACTTCCCTCCAATTTTCCAACAGGCCTGCTGCTAGAAATCTGATCCTCTGGTCCTCTGCGTTGACTATTTGGGTTTAAAAACAAAAATACTATACTTTCTGAGTTCTTTTCATTAAAGTTAATTTCCGTATGTGGTATTCTTGTAGATTTTTTTGATCTATTTCTCATCTCAAAATAGCAAACAAAGAAGAAAATCTAAGAGCTCATGTAGATCTCATGACACTCTCTCTCTCACTTTAACTAACGCAGTCTCTGTACTGTGGCCAGCTCTAAAACCAGATTGGAAGTTATCTAAAATGTCATTTTCAATTAGAAAAGGAGTAATTTGAGAAAAAACAACTTTTTCCACTACTTTTGTGAGACATGGTAATTTGGAAATTGGTCAATAATTATTCAGCTCTGTAGGGTTACAGACAGATTTTTTGAGTAAAGGTGAGACCACTGCTTGCTTAAGACAGGGAGGCACCACTCCATTTCTCAGAGAGCTGATTACAATAGATAGAATACTAGGGCCCAAGATAACAAAAAGATCTTTTAGAAAGCGAGGAGGTATAGGATCTAGGGGAGTATATGATAGTTTCATGTGTCTAATAATATCCTCCAGAACAGGAAGAGAGACTGGGTCAAAATGATCAAATGTACAGGAGTTTGGGGTGAAAACTGCTAGAACACAACATGAAGGCGTGATATCTTCTCTGATTAATTCAATCTTCCTTTGGAAAAAAGTCAAAAAATCCTCACAAGTTTAAAGAGAGGAATCAGTAGAGGTAGCTATAGATGGATTAAGTACTGAATTTATTGTACTAAACAAAGTTTTGGGACAGTGAAGAGATCTATTTATTAACTCTGAAACATATTTAGTTCTAGCAGCTTTAACAGCATACTGATATTTCTTAAGGGATACCTGTAATATTTCAAAAGAAATCTGTAATTTATTATTCTTCCATCTACGTTCAGCTTTTCTGCAAACCTGTCTAAGAGCCCTTGTATCATCATTAAACCAAGGCTGAGGCAAAGATTTAGGCTTTTTCTTCTTAATTGGGGCAATATCGTTTATAATGTCCAAGCAGACTGAATTAAAAGCAACAGTCGATTCATCCGTGTCCATCAGAGATCCAGCAGTTTCTAGCAACGATGAAATAGGGCTATTTGCATACACCTCAGCAAAATGATTTGCCGTTGACTCAGTCATCGAATGAAAATAAACATCTGTAAATGATCTCTTTGATGGGGCAACGGCTGGCCACATCCTTAATAGGTAACCCCATGGATAAAACCAGATCGAGAGTATGCCCATGACATGGCATCGAGAACAAATTGTGTTAAATTAAAAGAGTCAATGAGATCAGAGAACTGCTGACTAAGAGGGTTTGACGAGCAGCACAGATGAATATTAAAATCCCCAACTATTAAGAGGTTGTCCGTAATAGGTACAATGTGTGAGAGAAAATCAGCGAAGTCCTAAGTGAAGTCCTTGTTATATTTAGGAGGACGATAAATGAGAGCGCAGTAGAGAGTCTGTGCCAGGTTTAATTTGAACAGCTGTACCTCAAAGGAAGAATATTCCCCTGCTGATGCAACAGAGCATTTAAAATGGTCTTTAAACAGCGTAGCCACTTTTTATTCAGCAAGGATGCATTAAATTGACCAAAAGTTAGAGTAAATATTTCTGTTTCAAATAAATGTTGTTCTTTTTTAACTTTCTATTCATCAAAGAATCCTGAAAAAAAAGTAGTACAACTGTTTTCAACATTGATAATAATCACAAATGTTTCAGCAAATCATCATATTAGAATGATTTCTGAAGGATCATGTGACACTGAAGACTGGAGTAATGATGCTGAAAATTCAGCTTTGATCACAGGAATAAATTACACTTTACCATATATTAACAATAAAAAGTATTTTAAATTGTAATATTTCAGAATGTTACTGTTTTTACTGTATGTTGATCCAATGAACGCAGCCTTTGTGAGCAGAAGATACTTGTTAAAAACATTAAAATCTTATCGACCCCACACCTTTAACCCTGTAAAACCCAAATATAGAAAAAAAATTAGCAAAATGTTTTTTGACCCCTCAGATATTGTTTTAGGAGGCCTCTAATGTAGAAATTAAAGATTTTTCAAATTTTTTACATTTTAGTAAGTTTTTAGGGAAATGTTGTAATATTGCAACGTTGGGCCTATAGTTAGGAGCAGAATTTCTGTATTTGTACTCACTTTGTCTGAACAGATATACAGAGCATTTAAGCATTCATTTGCAGGGTTGATCGCTTACTTTGCCCCATAACAGTACATATCATGAGTAATAATCACACAACAATCATATGTTTTTATGAATAAGCATTTATTAATAAAAATATTGAGAAAATTTGTATTTGTAAAACTTTTTCTTATATCACTTTCAGTGTGGTTTGAATGAAGTCTGTGTTTTGCAGTGATAGTCCCTAAGACAGTTCTTTTAATCTGAGAAGCACATGTGAACATTGCACTTGCTACACAGTGTGTTTGTGTATCCATTATTGTCTGCAGCGTCCTCTCTTTGTCTTTACTGGGAAATGTGCAATCATGTATTTGCGTACATCCAGTGGATGGTGGTCCGATGACATCTTGGCATTCTGAAATGGAAAAAGTAAAAAAATAAATAAGTGAATAATACATATGGGTCTTATATTGTAGTAGATAAACTGAAAGAATAGACAGGGTGCATGGTAGACCATGTGTCGAGGGTAGAGATCTAAGTATTATCCATCAAAGTATTATAGTTTCAATGCAAATGCTAATCAAAATTCCACTACTACATTCAAACAATACTGTCTGGCTGGCCTATTATGCTCTCTACTTATCACACTAAAAGAACACATGCATCCCCCCAGAGCACTTACAGGTTCATATTCAAGACCATTCACACCTGTCCCAGAACAATGCAACAGGCATCCCCCAAAAAAATCCAGAACATTCAGAGCCTGTTTTTCTATCTCCTAACTGCTACTTGGGCAACACTCATAAAAAATCTCAGGATCATTTAGAAGTTAAAAAACTACAAAGATACAAGGAGTTTCAGATACTGCTCTAGATGATGGAGTTTCAAATTCCACATACAATGTATTCCTGTGTTTAATTATGGTCTAAGCTAAACTAAGTACTAACTTAGTTCAAATGAATCATCTAACAGTTTAAATTTCAATTTGTGACCATGTGAGAAGTGCAGTATCCTTATATAATGTGTAAGGAGCACAGGCTATTTTGACTACCACTCTGGCCCAACGTTGTAGAATTACAACATGGGCTTAACAAGCTCTAAATCAAATTTGATGAATGTTTTCCAAAATAACTAAATATGTATGTGTTCTAGACATTGTAATAAACACAAAAAAAAATATGTAAGGAATTTTACTTACTTGAATCTTGACGACATCCAGTCATGCAAAAAAAAAAGATGAGCTCAACGCGAAGTTTGCAGGTAGAGTTAGTTAATGGCCAGATGACCGGACCTATAAACACTTCTTCTATCCAATAGCATTGTGAGGACAAACAATAGAACCCATTAACTATGTAAATGTGGTCTTGAGAAAAAAAAAAACATTTGCAGGTTTTTTTTTATTTTTTATTTTTTAAAGTGATGTTGTATTTCTGCAACAGTGGGCTTTACAGGGTTAAACATTAGTGTATGTTTAAGAGGGTTTACTCTGTGGTCTGACAGGAACTTTTTTTATCCGCTCCAACTCTGCTGTGGTGCAGGGCATCAGCAGGGAAGTATCTAGGAACATAAACAATTTGTATTATATAATGCCAGGTTTATTAAAAGAAAAGAAGCTACAGCAGAAAAAAAAGAAATAACAGAATTTATGATTTTAAGTTTATTTATTCATTAAATATTGCTCATACAGTGTCACTTACATTTGGATGTAAAAATAAAAAAATAACAGATGCATGGTATAGGTGAAAAATATTGTGGGAAAAAAATGGATATGTAAGTTTGTGAAATGTTAATCACTAATAGCCTATTTGATGGTGGAAAAATATATTTTTTAATATGATTAATGTTAAAAAATGGTTTAGTCCAACACGGAGTATTTATTAATTATTCAGTCGGCGATAAACATTTGAGGGACCCAATAAAATAGTAAGTCCCACCCTATCTTGTGAATAGGGCCAATCAGTGTTGACGCAGCTAAAGTTAGAGAAGAAGTTGGTGGAAGAGTAGGAGACCGATTGAAAATTAAACGAAAACATAAATCAGGGTACGACAAACGCCATGAAAAGAAGGAGAGGGAGGCCAGAAGAGTTGATCAAGACATTCTTTGTAGCCTATTGTCATTTCGCTGCACGATTTACTTTCGTGGGAAAAGTACCGTGTACCGCTGTCATTTGTCTCTTTACCGGCGCTCAAAAGAAAAACTGGACACGAGTCACGACGCATATCACAAGCATATTGTATAAAGCGCTTATACAAATAAAAGTGACATTATGCTACCCACCTGTCTGCTGATGGTGTATTTAATCACATTAGAGAAAACACGCATACAACACTGCTCTTGAAAGGCTACATTTATTTACTTTAAAATATATTATGCAGTGCCAAATTATCTTTATTAAAAATTAAGACAATGAGTAGGCCTAATTTTAATGGTTTTAATTATTTTATTTTTTTATTTAAAAAAATAAATTTAACTGCATTCTTGTCAATTTCTGAATGTTTACTTTTTGATTTATGAATTATATCAGACTGATGGGAGAAACTATTAAATTGCTGGACTTGGTTTTATTGGTTTTAATTTAATAATTTCTTGACATTTGTTTTTTTATTAGTTTGTCCTGAATAATTGCATGATGATTTTAAACAGTGTTTAATTGCTTTAAACAATAACTTTAAAACTTAAATAACTTTAAGTTTTAAAGTTATTGCTTAATTGCATTTTTTTATGTAATATTTATATAAACATTTAACTTTTAAAATAAAGGGTTTATAACGACATTACCATATTCTGTTGCATGTAAATAGACTGTCAATGTGATATGATATTAAGACTAAACTTACTATAATGTCCTGCAGATGTAGCATCGTCTGATTCGCAACCCCATTCTAAAGATGACTTGGAGGGTCAGTGTGTAAGATACTCATTGGGCATATTGACTTTCTATTGTTTGTATTTAGTATTTACTAATCACATCTATTTTAAAAGAACCAGATTAGATAGTGCTTTTTTCTTTTTTTATAACTATTTGAGTCATGGTATTTGTTATCTACAGAGCCAGGTTCCTCAATCCAGCAAATGCATGAAAGTAGTCCAGCATCAGTAATAGTAAAATTCCAAGTGAAGAAGCTGAAAGTAGCACCAGTCAGGAAACAGTCACAGACAGCCCAAACTCAGCAAGCACAGGGATTTTTTTCATAGTTATTTCAAAGTTCATTTCTGATTGAAATTTGTTTTAGTGTTTGCTCTCTGTTTGTTTTTATATATGTTATATTTTAATATTTTGCTTTTTATGTTCAGTAAAAACCTTTATTTACATTTATTTGTTATCTGATTGTTATTTTGTAAGAAACCCCTATTAGATTACATGTAGGCTTCCATGCTCATATATTGTACAATATATGACATAGGCAGAGGGGCCCCCAATCCTCAAGCTACAGCCCTGCACGCGTCTGTATTGCGACGTGCCCCTTCTCCGGCGTTAGTGTCACGCGTCTGTGTATGGGGTGTGATTTCAGCAAAATATGATGATTGCTAAGCAAACTGAGAGGAGAACTAACGTGTATACGCACGCCAGCCGTCTGGCCAAAATCCCATAGTATTCAGGCGTCAGACGTAAGATATGAGACGTTAGACGTCACGGTCACGTGTTGGAGCTGCGCTCAAAGTGCGCGGCGGCGATGGCGGCGACGTAGTTGAGATAGTATATTTTTTACTATGCGCCTAGATAACGTACGCGTGGATAAACGCCTGGATAACGTACGCGTGGATAAACGCCTGGATAACGTACGCGTGGATAAACGCCTGGATAACGTATGTAATTGTGTCTTTAGAGTGGTTTTACATGTCTTACTGGTTAGGAAACTAAAAATGACAGTATTCTGGTCTGGATTAAATGTAAATGAGGTAAATCAATGTTCTTTTCAAGGTTTGATGATTTTGATTTCTCTGCTTCTTATGAAATGAGATATTAAAATATCTTGTACAGAGTGCTTATGTGGACTGCAGTCCAGCAATTACTACTAATGAGAGGAGGTTCGTCAGCAGTTAAAGTGCCTTAAGACTAAAAAGCAGCAGGCCCTGATGTTATATCACCCACATACTTTAAAAGTCTGTGCTGATTAGTTGTGTTCTGTTTTTTATTTACTTTTTTTTGTCCTTGTTGTCATGAAAATTACATATAATGTGTAAGATATCATGTCTTGTTTCCATTTCAAAACATGGTAATGTGGGTCATGGTGTAAATAATTTTAGATGCATTGCTTAGACATCACATTTAAAAGAAATGTTTTGAAACGAACTTCCTTTGTCATTTGGGCAGACAAGTGTCAGTTTTTCAAGATCCTTTACAATTTGTATAAAGAGAAGGTGTGGGAATTCGTGATTTTTATGTTGCATAGGCTAATATTTATAGCCATTTGGAAACAACTGCCAGTTAGGATTATGTTTTTTGTTTTTGTTTTTTCTTCTAGTGCTTTTAACACAATACAACAAAATGTTCTGGTTGAAAGATTGTTGCATTTTAACCTACTTAATACAACTTTTACGTGGGTATTGGATTATCTAGTTTGACCCCAGTTTGTTCGGTTGGGTGATAAAATGTCTAACATTATTTTGACTAAAACAGGAGCTCTGCAAGGCACATTTTCATCACCTTTTCCATTTTCAATTTATACCATCTGACTGTTGGCAAACTCAGACATAGTATTTTATACAAACGTTTTTAAATGATACTGTCCATGTGGGTTTAAATTAAAAGGTCAGAAACTAGAGTTTGTTCAGTCTTATATCTTGTACATGTAACACAGTAAATTAAACTGGAAGATGACCAGTGAGGCTGTTTTTAAGAAGGCACAATCAAGAGTATTGGAAGTTTGCCTCAGTAGGAAGCTTATTTGTTTTTGTTTTTTGTATTGTTTTTATTTTTCTGTGTTGTTTGTATTGTGTAATGTATTGTGGAATTCTTGCAAATGAATTTGCCCTTCATGTGTTGTGTGAAATCAAGTGCACTTCAGGATTGGTGAACAACCACAAGGTGGCACAGTAATAAGCAAGTTTGTTTTAGTTTTTTTCCCTAATAACTCCGGGAATGCATGATATAGGCCTAATCCAAATATTTCTTCTTGTTTTTATTATTTTTAAATCCTTGCCAGTAGGGTTAAGTCAGCAAATTTGGTACACTTTTTGGTCAACTGTGTATTAAATACAAATATATCTATCTACCTACACTATTAATGTTTTAAACTTGTATCTTTATATATGTACACACACTTTTTTTTTTCAATAGAAATTTTTCATAATGTTTTTTTTTCCTCATTTAGGCTACAATGTATTTTGTAACATACTGTTAGATAAAATTATTATAAACTGACCAAATTGAAAATATTATCAGTCATAAGTTCATGCATTTCATGAAGCCTGAATGATGATTGCTGATTATGTTGATCACGTCATATTTGAGTTCATGTATTTAATTTAAAAATAAATATTTTCAATGTCAACATCTCTATATTGAGTTTATCATTTTGTGCCTTCACAGGACTTGGAAGATGGCACATAAGTCACACAAACTACACTGTCATTTTTTTGTGTGTGATTTAAGCATTAAAGTGTTATGTGTTAAGCAAAAGTGAGTCATATGGGTTTGGAATTTCAATTCTGAGTAAATGATTCCTGTTACCTGTTGTTACAGATAGATAGGGTTGGGTATCGTTTGAATTTGAACGATTCCGATTCCGATTCCGATTCCTTGTTTCGATTCCGGTTCCTAACGATTCTCGATTCCGATTCTTTTAAGAGGCAGGGTCAAAAAAAGTTTAGGATATTTTAAATGAGCTAGCTAACCAACGGTCTTTCTGAAGGAAATAGTCTGACCTTCTCCATCAATTTTAATTCTATGAAATTTTTACTTTTTATGAACTTTACTATGAATTTCTCACAGGGCTGTTTTCAACTACAATTTAAATATCAAATCTATGAACTTGAATATAAATATTATAAATTATGAACATATTTTCACAGGGGTACACTTTCCTCAAGAGAGCTTTATTTTTGAAAACCATGAAAACACATTTACACATGAGTGTATGATGCTGCAGGTACTTGAACATGTTACCGTGCTCCCACTGATGAGCTAACCTGGTGCAGAATAGCAAATAAACAATAAGAAACAACTTGTAAAACCCAGTCCAGATTAGCAGCAGGTACAGTATAAAATCAGAAACAGTTCTTGTTTAGGAAAATGATCATATCTGCCTTCTCAGGCAGGATGCGTGAGCGTTCTGGACAGATAGTATCTCCTGCTGTGCACACAATTATTTCTACTCCATGAACTCACTTCGGTAAAGTTGGTTTTATATTCGCACATTCGGACTTCTGATAAATTCAGACTTTCCAATAAATGTGCAATAAATTAATGTTTGCGAATTTTAAGCAGCGACATGATATTGACAACCAACGATTGTCAACTTACAACATTTTTCACAGTCGATCAAAATAGGCAAGTATTGTTTTAATGGCATATTTACTTGTGAATGTCCACTGAATGTCCAATGTAGTGTGATTAACAAAGCTATTGAATACGGATGCCCGAATGTGCGAATATAAAACCAACTTTACCGAAGTCATGAACTCGGAGGTGCTTTATCATGTTCGACGTGCACCCTCCTATGCACGAAACAATCTTGCCGCAAATGTTGCATTTTGGCGAGATTTCGTTCTGTTTAAAAAAAGTGAAGCCACACTTTGGACCGCCGACGCACGCTATCCATGTTCGACTCGCTCGGTTATGCCAACACTTCCGATGGACGCTTCTTCGTTGGTGTTCAGCGGTTTCTTCTTCCAGTCGGCGAACTGTGAATCGAAACTAGGAATCGAAACTAGGAATCGAAATTTAAACTTTTGAACGATTCCGGGAAAATCGAAAAGCTAGTCCCGGTTCCAATCGATACTCGATACTCGATACCCAAGCCTACAGATAGATAATGTTTGCTTAATAGAAATATCAAAAGGTGATGATGTGCTTGAAGAGTAGGCTGTGGAACATCAATACACTGTCCAGTGCGATGAGAACAGCTCGTTTGACACAACCTAGACACAGGCAAGACACTTTTCCACAGTTAAGATGGGACCTCTTTCTTGAAAAATGTGTTTTTTATAAATTGTAATATTTTGGGGTGTATGCTTGCACTTATGTATTTGCTGTCCCTTACATGTGTATTCCTTATGATAGGAGCTCAAAGCAAAGAGATCAATAGGCACTTGGAATTGACTTTGTTTCTGTCAAAAGACCAATTTTCTTGACTTTTTTTTTTTTTTTTAACAAAATATATAATTACGGTGAATTACATATTTCTCCTTAAGTTGTTCTCTGGAAAATTAATATTGTCATTTACTTACTCATGGTGTTTCACAGACACCATGTATGATTTGTGTTATGATTAATTCATTGAACTAATTATAATATAATATTTTTTGTGTGTTGCTCAGAAGATAAATGTGTTACAGGTTTGGAACAACATGAGCACAAATAAATGATAACCATTTCTTCTCTCAACAGTAACTTGACTGAGATTTTGGGAGAAATGACACATCAGTGTAGACGAGAGCGTGTATAAGTGGTTTGCTTAATACATGTTTCTGTTTCTTTGCTTTCTTTTAAGTAATTTTATTATCTGCTTATTTATATTGTATTTATATTTGTATTTTAATTATACTCGTTACTATTTAGTCTAACAGCCACATTTGCTGTTATTGTTTTTGCTTGTTTTCACACTGAAGTGCTGTGCTGTGTTGTTTGTCTCATTAGTTAGTGATAATTTTCAGTATATACACTACTGGGTTCTACACTCTAAAAACTGCTGGGTTAAATATGGACAAAACCAGGGATTGGGTTGTTTTCACCCAGCCATTTTTTTCCACCAATTTTGGATTTATTTTTTTAGCCAGCAATATAGTAATATAGTAAAAGGCGTGTTTTTGCTCACCCCCAAATAGGGGCAAATTTGTGGGGTATTTTAAGCTGAAACTTGACCAGACCAGAGACTTATATTACATCATGTGAACGAGGGCATAATAGGTGCCTTTTAACCCAACCTGCTGGGTTTGTCCATATTTTACCCAGCTTGGGTTTTTTTAACCCAGCATTTTTTAGAGTGTATAATACAGGCACACTGTTTCTCCTACCATTGCTATGCTGATGACACACAACTCTCCCTTTCATTTCAACCAGATCTCAAGCTGTCTGGCGGACATCTCGGCATGGATGAAGAAACATCATCCTACAGCTCAACCTGGCTAAGACTGAGCTTCACGTCTTCCCTGCCAATCCGACTCTAAATCATGATTTCAGCATCCAGCTAGGTACATCCTCAATTACCCCATCAAATTCAGCCAGAAATCTTGGAGTAATCCTGGATGACCAACTGTCCTTCAATGACCACATTGCAAAGACAGCTCGGTCATGCAGATTTGCACTATACAACATCAGGAAAATCAGGCCCTTTCTAACAGAACATGCAACACAACTTCTGGTCCAGGCCCTGGTCATTTCTAGGCTTGATTACTGCAATGCTCTTCTGGCTGGACTGTCGTCATGCACAATCAAGCCTCTACAAATGACTCAGAATGCTGCAGCACGTCTCATCTTTAACGAGCCCAAAAGAGCCCACGTCACGCCTCTCTTCATCTCTCTGCACTGGCTACCAGTTGCTGCTCGCATCAAATTCAAGTCGTTGACGCTTGCTTACAGATGTACCACAGGCACAGCACCCTCCTACTTGCACTCACTCTTACGAGTGTAGTCCAGTGAGCATTCAGATATGATTGTTAAAAACAGGTCGCTGTTGTTTAAGCTGATCAACAGGAAAGGTACCTTATGACATTCACAGTACATATGGACCAAATAAGAATATATGTATTTTATGTTTTGCTTGAATAGTATGATGTTTTAATTGTAATAATGTTACTTACATTTTATATAAAATCGGATGAAAAAGTGTTACATTTCATTAAAAAATGCAATGTAAAAGTTGCATTGTTTTGTTGTTTTTTCCAAATAATAAAGCTTTGGACCTTCAAGAATGGTATTACGTTTTTTTTTTTTTTTTTTTTTTTNTTTTTTTTTTTTTTTTTTTACAGACGCTAGGACACATTTCTCAATACTTAGGTCACTTTTGCAAAACTCTTCACACAGTGAGCACAACGGAAGTCTATGAGGGCTAAACTGAGGATCAGTTATCATTGCTTTGGCACAAAATGCATTCAATGACTACATCTCTCAAATTTCATGAATTCTTTACTCTCTCAGACACAACAACTGCCAAAACTCTTTGTACTTACAGGCCAATTTACACATGCTTGCATACTGTTTTCAAAACTGTTAAACTTATGTTTAAAACGATAACTTAATACAAAACTGAATAAGACAGCAATTTGCCACATTCCTATAGTAACATTTTAATGAAATATATTTTAAATCTTAAAATTAAATGCTATAAAAACAATTGGACCAGCCACAGTTGATTCTCATTGTAGATGAACATCTACACAAGTGTTACTCTTTCAATTTCATTACAAAAGGTGCAAAAAAATAAAAATAAATAAACGACATAAAATATTGATGAGTTTTGCATCATGTCTGATTCATTCCAGTAACATATATTGCAGTGAATTATAAACAGAGATGTGTCCTTGTTTTACACAAGAAAACATTGTATAATGCTA
Source organism: Anabarilius grahami (assembly GCA_003731715.1). Lineage (NCBI taxonomy): Eukaryota > Metazoa > Chordata > Actinopteri > Cypriniformes > Xenocyprididae > Anabarilius > Anabarilius grahami. Next base: position 55,395 of record RJVU01060471.1, read on the forward strand.
CATGTTGTTAGAGTTTTTTAGCTCATTGTTTTGTGGCTGACAAAGTGTGTTTGTCGGCTGTCAACCTTTGCTAGTGTTCTGGAAGAATGAGTTGATTTGAGACCTGAAGAAAGTGTTTTGGTAGTTGTAGTGCATTTTGAATGTGAAATGAACTGCTTTGCCAAGCTGAAAGTTGGTTAGGAGAACTGTGTGAAGAGTTTTGCAAAAGTGACCTAAGTATTGACCAATGTGTCCTAGCATCTGTAAAAATATATATATATATATACACACACACAGCAAACTGACAGTGCTAATTTTAACACTTTTTCTGGTATGTATAATCCACACTGGCCAGAGTTAAATTTTAAAGTTTTAAGAAATTAACACTGCTTCAGAGTTCAACATTTAACTATCATGGAGTTAACTGGACATCTCCTATGAGTGTTATTCTAAATCTTCATTGAGTAAAATGTGTGTGTGTGTGTGTAAACACTTTCAATGTTTTCATGTATTTAAGAAATGATTATGCACTCAGTTAATGGTTTTGTTCCAACAGAGTCATAGAAATGAAGAAAAAAACCCAGTATATAAATAGTGTATTGATATCAGTTGTTTTCATAGTTGCTGTAAATCGTCACGGGCAAACAATATATTATGTAGAAAATTACTATTTGTTTGTAGGCTACCATCGAATAAATGTGCCTTTGTGTTTGTCTCAATCGACCCATTAATTTACCTTATTTGTCAGAGAACGTGTAACAGCTAATAAGATTTATAATTAATATGTAAAAAATGTTGCTAAAATTGACAGATGAAATGAAATCATTTGTTTGTCACGTTAAACAAAAAACCAGTACACAGTGGCCTTGATTACGATTCAATGTATTTGCTGTAGGCGGTAAAGGGATGAATGCGCATGCTCTTTTCGTTTTTACGAATGAAACCAACGGACAACACATGTGAGCATCATTCTTCGCTTTCTTTTTCAGCGGGGGTTCATTGAAGCTTTCAGTTGTATTTTCTCTTTTAAATTTTCAGTTTTACCTTTAATAGCACCTGAAACAATTGACGAGATGTCAAGGTAAGCAGTCCGCCTTTTTATTACAGTTTTTCTCAGTCGCTTTAGTGCATTTCTCACATCAATATTTACATTTGCACAACAGTTAATGCAGTTCTCAAAACAATTTGTACAAACTGCAAAACCTAGTTGATAGCCTGCAAAAGTGTGTCACTTGCTCAAAATGGATAGGTCATTCCTCAAAAGCAAGTATTCATGTCGATGAAAGTGTCAGTGTCATCAAGATGAAAAGTCCTGACACCATTGTTTATGAACAAGAGAGTCCAATGGCTTTCTCATGTTTTCATTATGACAGTTTACTCTGTCAATGTTTTCCAATGCAGAAAAGTCAGATCTTGGTGACACTAGGCTACCTGAAAATACTCTGCACTATATACTATTTGCACAGCCATTTGAAAAATATATTAAAGTTACACATTACTGTATTTATTGAGGTAACTGAGTACAAGACACTACAATACACTAAATGTGTGATGCAGTAATGCTGTACGTCTAAATGTAAAATGTACATTGACAAGTTCTTGTCCCACTGCAAGCTTCATGTATGACACAATGACAGTAGTGCAGTGCAGATTGTTTAGTGCTGAATTACTGTAGTGGTTCTTCCAACATTTGGCTGCACCCTTAGACCAGCCTCAGCCATTGTGAGGCTGTGATTGACAACATGATCAACAATTGTAGCCCTGATTTCATCAGGGATCTGCCTATGTACTTGGCCTCTTCTTCTTCTTAACCTGTTTTGTCCCCTTCCCCTTCCTCCCCGCACCCTCTTCCACGAGGCTGACCTTCCATTTCTGTGTCACAGTATTGTAGAAATGGTTCACACTATGTCCTGCTTGGTTCACATATGCTTGTAAAGTGGGGGTTTATGGGATTCAGTTCTGACAGTGATTGTAGAGAAGTGGCTTATCATCGGTTGCAACTAATGCTTCACACACCCCTTCTCATCGGTGAAAGTTGAGATTCACCTGAGAGAAATTGTTCAATTTAGGAGACATTTAAAAAAAAAGATGTTAAAAAAATGTGTAAAATTTGCTTGACAGATTTTGACAACTAGTTCAAAATTTTAGTATGTAATGACTCAAGCAATGAAATGAGGGCTATTAGTTTTATATGGAATTACTATTCAGCATATAGTTAATTTTGACTGACATGACATAAGCAAATGATAATGTTATAAAACAGCAGAGAGTTGTATGAAAGCAATTGATGCATGTCCAAGGAATGAGAAACTGCTACTATGATGTGCACAAATGACTAAATGTTGTGGAGGTTGAACTAACTGTAAATGCACCAAAAAATGCACCAAAGCAACTGAGAAAAACTGTAACTTGCAGAAGTTCTGTCTCTGTATGGCTTAAAATAATATTGGCTTAAGTTACCAGTTCTTTGGTCAGTTTGCACCATCAACATTAATCAATCGAGTGAAAAACTGGTTTAACAGTTAATTTTGTTTTTTTGGCATTCTCTTTTTTTGTTTGTTAAATTTTGTCTGCAGAACTAAACATTACAAATATTTAAATATATAAATATAAATATATTAAAAATATTTTTTCCAGTGTATGGTGAGCGTTTTTTGCTCGTTACCTAATACCATGGCAACTTAAACATTCGCGTTCTCAATTCTTCTGTGCTCTTAAAGTTCCCTACATGTAATTGTTTGTACTTTTATCATTTTATATACAGAATAATTACAGACATTATACATATGAAATAAAGTGACACCTTTTGAAGTAGCCTACACTGTAATGGTAAAATAGTAAGAAACTAGATTAAAAAGTTTGTCAAGACACACTTTAAGTTGGCTTGAAAAAGCCAGTCCAGAAAGTGTGAAGTAGTTTTGAAAGTTTCTGTTTGAAAGTTTAAGTTTTAGTTTAGTAGATAGATAGATAGATGAGTTTAATGAGTTTCAATGGATTAGAAATAGTACATAGAATGGCACTTAGGTCTAATTAAGTTGGCTTGAAAAAGCCAACATATTGTAATCCTTATTAAGTTGGCTTGAAAAAGCCAACATATTGTAATCCTTATTAAACTTATTAATGGTGCTTGCCAAAGGCAAAGCTCCATTCTTAATCTTGTGCATACTTATTATTATTATTAATGGTGCTTGCCAAAGGCAAAGCTCCATTCTTAATCTTGTGCATACTTATTATTATTATTATTCCACACAAAATTTTGGCACGCTACTCCTCCCGCAGCTTTTGTCACAGACCCACGAATGAGTTGTCAAATCGTGCGGTTTATTCGGGAATAGTGTGCTATGACTTTTATAAGCGATCGGGTGTATGATGTTCGTCCGGCGGGCGAAAAATCGGGCGAAAAATCCCATAGACATTGGGACGAACTTTGACAAGTCATAACTCTGGATCACAATGTCATAGAGACAAGGGGGTGGGCTCATTTTACTCAAGCAACCAATCAGTCTCTCAGGATCTTTTTGAAGCTATCAAGCCACGCCCTAGCAACCATAGAGAGCACCTTAGTAACAAGCTCCATAGACTTCCATTGAAAAAGATCAAATGAATATCTTTGGATAGAAGTGTCATAGAAACATAAGGGTGGGCTCATTTGACTCGGGGCAGCAAACAGCCAATCACGAATCACCTTAAAGACATCATAGCCACGCCCTAGCAAACATTTAGAGCACCTTAGCTACCCAAAGCAAAGAGGGATATCTTCAAATCTGAATATCAT
>RJVU01060476.1:0-67920 GCA_003731715.1 Anabarilius grahami
TTTTTTTTTTTTTTTTTTTTCTTTAACAAGCTTAGAGCTGTAGTTTGATGTTGGAAATGTAGTCATCTTTACATTTATTTGAGCTTTAGTATACAAAGATAATGTAATAAATGGTTTAAACTCAAATGATCAATTCATAATAGACAAATGTACACCCTTGACTGAAGACACCAACATTTACACATGGAAAGCCTCTGATGTTTTTTTGAAAATGTTCATAATAAATGTTGTTCAAAGAGTGGTCTTGTTGTTCTTAATGTAGTGTTTTATTTGTTGGTAAATAAAAATAATAATATAGGGCAATAATTGATGCTAAACATGTAAATCAGCTTCTCAACAGGTTCAGATTTCCTCAACCTGCAAATGTATCCAATAAAGAACTGGATAAAATTTTTGTACTGTTGAAATCAGTATATAGTTTCTAGTATTAAAAACTTAAGCTATGACAAAAACGGGCAATTAAAAAAAATATGATCTCAAAATATTTGTTGGCAATGAGAAGCAAATGTTCATGATCACTAATTTTCAATTGAATTAATCTCTAAATCTAAACACAACACATAATAGATCATTGGACATACTGTTAAATATACTAATGTTAATACATTATTACACTGTACATATAATACAAGAATTTTCCTGATTGTACAAAAACAGCTTATTCATATCTAAAACATATTTGCATCCTCAGAAAAGATAGCAGTTTCTGTATAAAACAAAACATGCAGTAAAAGATACAAAAATAAAAAGTGCCTAACCAAGAGAATTAGAATTTCAGAGTAAATAAAAAATACAAATTCACCATAAAAGTTTTTTTTTAAATTCTAAAGCAGGTTGACAAGAAAAAAATTAAAAAGGCAATTGCGTCTTTCTCACAATTTTGAATTTTTTTTTTGTAAGATTTAAACTTGCAATTGTGAGAAAAAAGCCAGACGTTATAATTTGCATTTGCAAGTTCATATCCCATAATTCAGACTTTTTTTTTCTCAGAAAATTTAAATATTTACAAGTTATAAAGTCTGTAATGCAAGATACAAACTCGCAATTCTGACATTTTCTCAAACTCGCAATTGTGAGAAAAAAAGCTTCTCAATTACTTCTTAATTTTTTATTCCATAGCAGAAACAACCTTCCATAGCACAGAGAACATCCACATGCTAAGGTTAATAGGCAAAATGGTCCAAAAACAAAATCCTTAAACATTAAAACCCTGATAAATTAAAATGTCTATAAATTAAGCATATAAAAACAAATAAAGTTCTGTCATGAAACTCTAGATGGCGCAAGCTGATAGGTTCTTAACTCAATCTGCTTGCAATCGCATCATTCTTTATAGGGCACAGCTGATTGATTCCTGTTGCATCAGCAGCCAATGAGCTGCGTCTCAACTTTCAAATACTTGATCAGCGTTTGCTGTAGCAGTGCAGTACACTTTCTGAAACCCCCCACCTTCCCCAGCTCCACCTGTATAGATCTGCCATAGATCATTTCACATATGCTATAATGTACAGCAGCAGCATGCAGTCATGTGTGTATTGGCATTATCAAGTCCCGTACTGCAATAATCAGCAATAATCAGCAACAGCAGCAGCAGCGTAGCAGATCTATTCTGCCGAGTTCTTGTTGTATCCATTACTATGCTAAACACTGAGAGTTGTCATGACACAAAAATTATTTACATAATAGCATCAAGGTTGCAGGACATTACTGCAGAAATGCATCTATGTGAAGTCTCTGTTGGTGAGAATCATAGGAGCAACCAGACTCCAGGTGTATAAAGTGAGACAGACCCAACTGGAGGAGATTTTCACCCACACTGCTGGCCACTTGCTCGTCATGGCACTGTAGTCTGCATCAGGACTGGGATGACAATAAAATCAATGTTATCACACAGAAATCATTTTACAATATACAATTATTCACCGATCAGGCATAACATTATGACCACCTTCTTAATATTGTGTTGGTCCCCCTTTTGCTGCCAAAACAGCCCTGACCCGTCGAGGCATGGACTCCTCTAGACCCCTGAAGGTGTGCTGTGGTATCTGACACAAGATGTTAGCAGCAGATTCTTTAAGTCCTGTAAGTTGTGAGGTGGAGCCTCCATGGATCGGACTTGTTTGTTCAGCACATCCCACAGACGCTCGATTGGATTGAGATCTGGGGAATTTGGAGGCCAAGTCAACACCTCAAACTCGTTGTTGTGCTCCTCAAACCATTCCTGAACCATTTTTGCTTTGTGTCAGGAGCATTATCCTGCTGAAAGAGGCCACAGTCACCAGGGAATACCGTTTCCATGAAAGGCTGTACATGGTCTGCAACAATGCTTAGGTAGGTGGTACATGTCGAAGTAACATCCACATGGATGGCAGGACCCAAGGTTTCCCAGCAGAACATTGCCCAAAGCATCACACTGCCACCGCCGGCTTGCCTTCTTCCCATAGTGCATCCTGGTGCCATGTGTTCCCCAGGTAAAGCCCCGGGTATACTTCACTTTGCAGTTGCATGACCGAGTCGGATGACCGAGTTCGACACATGCGCAGTGCAATTTTTTCTATACTATTACCAGACAACCGGACATTCGCTGGGCAGGATCGGAGAAGAAAAATGGTGCATCCACCATTGCAGCATAGTTCAGAAGATACACGAAGAGAACAGGAATCAAAAATGGAGAAGGCATGCTCTTGAGTTTACTCGTTTAATTTTTGAATCACTCTTCACACACTCTTCTTCGACGACTGCACATTGTGCTCAGTACTGTGTGTATTGCCACCTAGTGGACTCTTCTTTCCTACTTGCGCATGCGCTGTTGCACGCGCACCATCCGTGCGGTCTTGAAATTTGGGCTGCACGCGGACTGGGTGTGCGGCCGGCCATAAGCCCTCCGCATAGCGAAAATTACATCATGCGGACAGTGCACTAACGCGGACGGCTGAAGTATACCCGGGGCTTAAGAGACGCACAAGTACCCGGCCATCCACGTGATGTAAAAGAAAACGTGATTCATCAGACCAGGCCACCTTCTTCCATTGCTCCGTGGTCCAGTTCTGATGCTCGCGTGTCCACTGTTGGCTCTTTCGGCGGTGGACAGGGGTCAGCATGGGCACCCTGACTGGTCTGCGGCTATGCAGCTCCATACGCAACAAACTGTGATGCACTGTATATTCTGACACCTTTCTATCAGAACCAGCATTAACTTCTTGAGCAATTTGAGCTACAGTAGCTCGTCTGTTGGATCGGACCACACGGGCCAGCCTTTGCTCCCCACGTGCATCAATGAGCCTCGGCCGCCCATGACCCTGTCACCGGTTCACCACTGTTTCTTCCTTAGACCACTTTTGATAGATACTGACCACTGCAGACCGGGAACACCCCACAAGAGCTGCAGTTTTGGAGATGCTCTGACCCAGTCTTCTAGCCATCACAATTTGGTCCTTGTCAAACTCACTCAAATCCTTACACTTGCCCATTTTTCCTTCTTCTAACACATCAACTTTGAGGACAAAATGTTCACTTGCTGCCTGATATATCCACCCACTAACAGGTGCCGTGATGAAGAGATAATCAGTGTTATTCACTTCACCTATCAGTGCTCATAATGTTATGCCTGATCAGTGCCTGCTACTATGTGTATGTTTCTACTTTTCTACTCCAACTGTTAAAGAATTCTTCAGAGTACTTTAGTGATGACTGGGAAATGTTGTTGCACTACCGTCACACACACCTGTACCAGCTGGTGAGGGTCATCATGATGTAAAGGGACGCCAGGAACAGCATGAAGTGAAAGAAAGCGTAGCTGTACTGAACAGTGTCTCTTTTGTTGTCCTCCACATGTAGTGGTGTTGAAGCCTCTTCTGTCATCTCAGGACTTACTGTGCCGCTATCATCCATGATGGTGGTGTCTTTGGCAGCTAAGGTTAGTTTATTAACTTGACTTGTATTGGAAGAGCGTATACTGCCAAGAAAAAAATAAAACAATTTATAAGACTCTTTATGACATAAGCATTACAACTCTAATATGGCCAATATGGATGCTTATTTTATGATATTATAGAGTATTAAAGGGATAGTTCACCCAAAAATAAAAATTCGGTCATCATTTACTTACCCACAAGTTGTTCTAACCAAGCAGATCTGGTGAGATCTGTTTGGTTACAAACATTCTTTCAAATATCTTCCTTTGTATTCAGCAGAACAAAGAAATATGTTCAGGTTTGGAACAACTTGAGGGTGAGTAAATGATGACACAATTTTCATTTTTGGGTGAACTATCCCTTTAAGGTATTCAAGAATGTTTATAAAAACTACCAGTCAAAAGCTTAGATGCGTTCCTGGGTCAAAATATTTTGTTGATCCTGGAACAACATTCTAGTCTGAAAATTTAGTCTTAACCCTATTCCTACCCCTAAACCTAACCCTACCCATAAGTTATCCCAAAAATCACAGGGAAATGATAGATGAATAACACTGATGTAGAAGCACCAATTCATGATTTTAAGCCTAAACTTGACAATCTGTAAACTTGTCCCTCAAATCTGATTGGTTGATTTGAATGTTGTTCCAGGATCAACAAAAATGTTGACCCAGGACATGTTGAACTCCGCAATATCAGGTTATGCAAACTATTGCAACTTCTGTTTCAAGTAGACTTTAACAGTGAAATAAAGAAAAGCGAAGACCAAATACTTTATTTAAATGTATTTTTTAGGGGAAATTGCTAATTACTTGAAAAACAGTGCAAGGGTGGCAATATTTTTGTCCATGACTATATAAATCCAACTATAATACACTGTACCTTGAATACAAAATGCAGAGAACAAAAATGGCCAGTCCAACGATGCTTTGAGCGTCCCACCACTGCAAGTACGGGGCCGATGGCACAGTTTCCTCTATGTCGACGATGATGATGGCAGTCTGGTTCTCAATCTCCAGTGGGGCGACTGTGGAGGATGTGATCTGCTGGAAGATGCTGAGCAGATTCGGGTTGCATGTACGGTCTGCAGGTGAGGGATGGACACAAATAAAAACGGACATAAATTTGAAATTAAAGGGGTGGTTCAGTGGTTTTTTTCTAGGCTTGATTGTGTTCTTGGGGCTCAGTTTAACATGTCTTAATGCTTCGTTTTTTTGAAAACGCTGTATTTTTCATATATTTTACCTTTATTCTACACCTCTGTTTCCACTGTCATATGAACGGCTCGTTTGACTTCCTGCTTCTATGAAGCCACTCCCTCCGAAATACGCAGTGTGCTCAGATTGGTTAGCAGGTTGGTAGCTGGCCCAGTGTATCATGATTCGCTAAAGCGTCCGGAAACACCACGCCCATTATCCATCCGTTGCTTCAGTGAAAATGTAAATAATGGCGTCTATATTGCTGTATCAAACTGAGCCCGAATCAGACCCAGATGAAGAGGGTCAAGCTGCAATCACGGCTTTTAAAGGACGTTTATGAATGATATTTAATTTTGTATTTGTGTCAAAGTGTTTAGATATTCTGTCACTGCTGTTTGTTAGCTTTCAATATATAGTTTTATCCAATATATAAGCTTTACTGTAGCCAAATACATGACTGAGTAGTCGCATTTTTGTGAAGGTAGCGTTTAATTTATATAATGAACAACTGTTTGTCTATGAATATAGAAGTTTGTTTGTGTTTGTAGAATTTAGCTAACTGGCTAGCAAAAACGAGTTGCTCTTTGTATATGTCCTTGATGCAACCAAAAAATAGCAACAGAACTATACGTTTAAAAGACATGTACAAACAATAAAACGTACTTACAGTTTGAAGCCAATAAACAGCAGCTTTTAAAGTGGGAACTGCTTCATCTTTCAGTAATAGCCATCCAGCATTGAACTCGTGTAGATTCTGTAAGATGTCTTCAGCACCGCGTCCAGTATAGAAAATACTACAGATTATAATGGGTTCTATTATCTTTTGACGAGTCGCGCCACTCGCTTCCGGTGTACTCAACTCTTCCGCTTCCATTATGCCGCGCCGCATGGCCTCGCCCACTTTGTTGCGTGTTCCCGGAGGCGTGTTTTGCAGGGTTTATGATGTCACCAACCCGGGAAGAAGCTCGTTGTAGTCCAAACCGGTCGTTTTTGTAGTTTTGTTAAACTGCCATAACTTTAAAAGACAATATCTCCATTTGCATTGAACTTTCAGTGCTGTAACTTTGCAGATACTTGTAGCGTCTGTACAAGAATCAGTCTTAGCCAACCAACTTTGGAATTTCCAGAATGCTTTTAGCCTGCTGAACTGTGTTTGTAAATCTCACATCGGCTCCGGCCGGTCTGAGAAAGACGAGCACTTTGGCACTTTCATGGACCCTCTGAGGTTAAACAGAGAACCTAATTTCCTGAGATCTAACCCGGCCCTCAAGCCGCAATGCGCAACTTCCTCAACCACAGAGTCAAATTAACAACGCAAGTTCGTTGTCATTTCTTCATTCAACGCAGAAGATATCGATTACAACTTCAGCACCATCGGACCGAACCATCAAGAATTTCTCGAGACTGCATATCTGCACGCTCCTCAACAGCAAAGACATTTGCAAGTATCGCACATTTGAACATGATTTAGTATTAAGTTGTGAAACTCTTTGTTAACAAAGGTGCTTTATAGTGAGAAACTGATGGTTCTTCCAGCTTGTTAAATGACTCTTTTCACAGCTCCTTTCTCCTGTTATGCTATGGTTTAATTCACTTCCACTTTCGTATTTCCCATGTCTGTGTGATTTGTGTGTATGTGTATGTTAGAGTAGTTATGTGTTCGTGATTTATTTCAATAAACCTTTTGTGCACATTCTTGCCAGTTGATATTGATCTGCTTATAAACCAATGTCAATTTAACGATTATGATCACAGCTACATGCTAAGAGTTATTTCTCTATGGAAATGGATAATATCCTTTCTGAAGAGTTGATAGATGATCAATACTGAGTGTTCGCTGGCCAAACATATTAATTGATTGTAATATTAATTCAGCTACATGAAGTTAATTCGATTAACTGATCAAAATATTTTTAATTAATTATAACGAGTTATGATTAATTACTCATATTTCCCTTTTGAGCAAAGTTGCTATAATGATGATGCATGTTTAGTCATGTGATGCATATCTCTCATCAACTCTTATCAGTGAGCTTTTACTTTTATGCATGACCAGTAAGATGATTTAAGTGTTTTCAGACATTTCAGTGCTTTTTGAAACAAAAACATAATTTTCAAATGTATCTGGATTAATGTTATGTAGATGCAGCCTAATTCATAATGTCTAATTTAACAAAGAAAAAAGAGGGTTGTGAACTCTAAGAGACTAAATGTATAAAAACTCTCATGAAGCTGCTAACCTGGTTCATTGGTCATGGCTGACCAGGTAAGATACATGGTGTACAAAGTCATAATGGATGACTGGAGAAGACCAGATCTGGGCTGGTAATCCTAGAATTACACAAACACACACACAAAAATCATATTTCACCATAAATTATTATTATTATTTTTAAATGAACTTGAAATATAGATGTAATTACAAGTGAAAACTATATATGGCATGAATACATTTATATGGCTAGTACAGACAAGCAAAAACATGGCTTGGTAAAAATACATTTTAACAGTAACTACCTGAATTTTGGGCAGTACAGAAAGAGCTGAAGCTATGACGCATATCGACATATTGAAGCTGATGAAGAACTTGTTGAGCATGCATCCCTCAGGCTGAGTGTAGATGTTATAGCAGAGAACAGCAGCCATGAAGGACAGACTATAGTTCAGTGCTGTTACCGACAGCAAGGCTAGAAGCAAGGGTCATAACATTATTCAACATACATACTATGGCAAAATATTCAGCCATTAAGGATTCAAATCTATACCATTTCTATACATGTGTAACATATTTACCTACCTATATACCACCTATTTGTGTTTTCTTTTTCCATTTTATCAACCCAGGACTCATTCCACGAGTGGGCGAAGTCAATAAGCAAAACCAGTTGAATCAGAATAAAGCAAAACGCTCCGCAGGTTCCCACAATAAACCACACTAACAAAAGAGACAGAAATTAACACACCCAAAATGAGCTGGGTATAAAGAATAAATAACATAAGAGTTATGAAGGTCTCGAAAAACATGCAAAAGCAATGTTCAACCTTTGGCCATTCAACTAAATAAGAAAAAAAAATCAATACATAAGAAGATGTGATGCATTACATTGTTTTTACCACAGGGATGCTGTTAGGAATGACATTAAAATGTAAGCAACATCAATGTTATGAAAGATGCCAATCCTCAATAAGTAGTTACATTTATGAATAATAACAAACAGGAAAAAAACACCCACCAAATAATTGTATAATATAGTTTTAAGGGTTTGACTTATGACATGAGGGTGAGTAACTGATGACAGAATGTAAATTTTTGGCTGAACAAACCCTTTCAGGTGGGGCTTAGAAAAAGGTTAACTGCAAAACTACTGATGTAACACTTTATTTTAAGGTGATGTTATTACACGTTACTACTGGGTGTAATGATATTCAAACCGAACCAATAAACTGCAATATACCACCCACGGTACAAACCGCGATACTCACATGGCGTACCGAACCGCCCCGCCCCCTGCTGTCCTGCCCAGCCCTGGCCCATTGGATCTACAGCACTGTAGCCTAACCACCAATAATCGAAATAAGCTCTGCATTTTGTTACTTTTGATTAGAAACCAAGTGTCATCTTTCAAATTCTGTCCATTTGATCCCGAAATTCAAACAAAAAATGTTGTTTTGTCACTCTTTAATGTGGCGTGACAGATCACTGTACAGGCGCCTCATTTCAAGCAACAGCTTTTAATTAGGGCCCGAGCACCGATGGTGTAAGTATCCTATTGGAATTGCTCGGTCAATTATTCTCCTCCGAAATGAATGGCATTTTTGAGGGCCTAAACATACTCAAACTCTTGAAACTTTGCATGCATCAGAAGTGGTGAAAATGTACGTCTGATATGGGTTTCAGAATTAGGTGTGTCAAAAAGGCTCGATAGCACCAGCTACAAAATTTCAATTAAGCGCCCTTCTTCAAGTATGAAATTCAGTAGTTACACATGTAACAGCTCAATACCTACAAAAAAGTCCCTAGGTGCAAAATCTGAAAACCCGACAGGAAGTGAGATATTTTGAACTTTCTTTGCAAAATTTTTGCAGTTTTCCAGAGATTGTACTTTAACGTCCTCCTCATAAAGATTTAACCGGAACAACATCATATTTGGTCAGTCTAATCTTAAGACCTTAGTGCTGTTAAATTGCGAAGATCTTGAGTTTTTGTTGAAGTGGCGTGGCGGCGGCCTTTGGAGTGGCATGGCGGCCTGACAAAGTCTTATGTTTGATAAGTGCCCTGGCCTGAAGACATCTACAAGCCAAAATGTAGTCTTTCCTGTAGCTCAGTGGTTAGAGCATGGCACTAGCAATGCCAAGGTCATGGGTTCGATCCCAGGGATTGCACATACTCCGATACAAATGTATAGTATAATGCAATGTAAGTCGCTTTGGATAAAAGCGTCTGCCAAATGCATAAATGTAAATGTAAATGTAGTCATAGTCATATCACCACCAGCTGCTAGCAGGAAGTGTGGCAAATGCAAATGACTGACATTGTCCTCATATATTTATATACTTGAATGCATTTTGCCCACTGTGCTCTGTTTTCCTTAGGCCAGTGGGTGGCGGTGGCACGGGTGCAAGGGCCCTCTCTTCGCTGCGTGGAACTTTAATTATAACTGAATTAATTTAAAGAGAGAGACACAATTTGTTTAGTAAACTACTGTTTAATAGAAGAAAAAAAAAGAAATTTTGTTTAGTTTTCTCCCCCTGCTGTACCAAACCGTACCGAACTGTGACTTCAAAACCGAGGTACGAACCGAACCATCAGTTTTGTGTATCATTACACCCCTACTTACTACATAAACTTACTAAGTAATAATAGTAAATTATGGACAATTACAAGTAACTAATCGTAAATGAAGCCCTAATGGTAACACTATAGTAAGTATATGTAGTTAATTAATATTAGTTTTAACTTATTTGAGTAAGTGCAATGTAACTACATCACCTTAAAATAAAGTGTAACCCAAATGATTTCCATAAACATATCTGATATTATCAGCCTGAAGGGGTTTATTCTGCGAAGAACAACCGGCTGGATGTACATTATCTGCATTATTACACAGCTACTTGCCACATAAGTAAATATTTAGACATGAAATATTGATCTGAATCGAAATATTTCATTAGCTCTTTAAACGCAAAGCTTCCGCAGAGAGAGAGCAGCTGCTAGCAAGCGGCAAGTTCAAAGACAGACATTTAAGAGATACAATACAGTCATACCACATATTACACGGCATTTCGAGACACAAATAATTATGGGGATAAGACATATTGATCTGAGATTAAACTGATTTAAAATCGTACCTGTTATCTTATAATCCATTACAGTGAACAAAATAGTCACAAAATGGCAGAAGCTGCGTTTGTGGTAGAGAGAGCGAGTCTATGATACTGGATGACAACTGTACACAAAATATTGATTTGACTGAGTTTTAATATTTTATTAGCTCACCAAATGCAAAACTTCCATGAGGAAAAACCATTCCTATATATATATATATATTCCTATATAGCGCTGCAGACTTCAGTTACCCGGATGAGCCTGTGTTATCCGTTTTTATTGGTTGTTATCGGGGAATAACAAACCGCTGGATGGAGCATTTGACCAATCAGATTCAAGTATTACACAGAGCCGTGTAATAATGCCAGATATCAACATTCCTGATATTCATTATATTGAATATAGCTTTTCAATTAATTTTACAAACAATTCGATCCGATTTATAATGAGGGAAATTCTTACTTCGGGTAAAAGGCTTGTCTGGAATATAAAAGGCACCAACAGTGACGGCAATCATGACTGCAATCTTGAAAAACCAGAACCTGATGAAATGTAGAGAAGTGGTAAATTATGTCTCAGTAGTTTTATAGCATGGCAAAATACTAGTATTAAAGCTGCAAACTGTGGTTTACATGTATGGGAATTTCTAGTTTATAATCAAGAAATTGACAGTTGTAACTTGGGTCCACATTTCAATGGACTAACCCATTGTGGATTGCAGCTCTGGGATCTCGGCTGTTCTTCACATTGATCATGAGCAGAGAGAAGGTGAGAAAGAACAAACTCATGCCACAGCAAACCCGGTACACAGCCTTATAACCAACAAAACTCTCACATTGAACATTGGCCTCAATTCCTGGTATACTGGAGCCTGCTCCTCCATTACAAAAACCAGGGATCTAAGAATGAAGACATGAAATGATGAAGTTAGTATATTATTCCCTTTTACAAAGTCTTGATGTTGTTTATGGGATCTACTAGAACAGGTTTTCATTCTTAAATGTTGATTATTTTCCTTATATTCTACATTGTTGCAGCTCCTCTCTTCCCAGTCTGTCAGTAACGCTCTGTTTAGTTCCTGTCTCTATGAAGCCCCTCCTTCTGAAAAGCACAATGTGCTCTGATTGGCCGGCTGGAGCAGTGTTGTGATTGGTCAAGTGCTTCGAGAGTGTTTGGTAAATGTTCCGCCCCTTACCATAACCGCCAGTTTCAAGACACTACTAACTAACTCAACCAGGCCCCGCCCCTTTATCCTGTGTATGAATTATTTAAATGAGGAATATTGTGAAGAAAACTCAAGAGTACAATGGAGGCATTTCAGGGAGTTCTTTTTCATGCTCAAACAGCAACATTACACACTGAAGACAGATGAACATGAAAAAAAGCGGAATAGGACCTCTTTAAAGCCTTAGAACTTCTTCAACTTTCATTGTCAAATCAACTACAAACAATTTGTTTTTTCCTCTTTTATCTCAGCATATAAGAGACAAAAATCTTGTTGAGTGTCTGGTTTCTAAATTCACAAATCTTAAAACTCAATGTAACAAGCCCTTGTCATCTTTTTACTGTACATTACTTGGGTTATTGGATTATTTCTAACCCTACTAATGCTTCATTCTTACTCTTTTAAGTTGTTGTTCAACACCAGGCGACAACATCACACAGGCAATGATGGTGCCAAGCAGAAGGATGAAGGCATACATGATTCGGGTTAGAATGGAGTTCTTGATCTGTGGGCAGCATCGGCACCTTAGACATGCTGCACAGTCACAAAGGCGAGAAACCTGCAAAAAAAAGAAAAAAGCCATAGATAATTCAAGTCAGCCATACTTTGCATACAAAGGTAATGTTAACAGTTACTATATGTTTAATTATGGTATATGTCGACAGTCCAAAGAGGCCATAAGAGTTTTAGAATTATAAAAGAACTTAAAGGGTTAGTTCACCCAAAAATGAAAATTCTGTCATTAATTACTCACCCTTGTGCTGTTTTACACCCGTAAGACCTTCGTTCATCCTCAGAACACAAATTAAGATATTTTTGTTGAAATCCGATGGCTCAGTGAAGCCTCCATAGCCAGCAATGACATTTCGGATACGCTTCGGAGCGTTATGATTCTTCTGTGTCGAATCATGATTCGAATCACGTGTCAAACCGCCAAACTGCTGAAATCACGTGACTTTGGCGCTCCGAACCGCTGATTCGACACGCTGATTCATAACGCTCCGAAGCTTCCTGAAGCAGTGTTTTGAAATCGGCCATCATTTATTTATTATAAATCGGCCATCGTTATTTTGTTTTTTTGGCGCACCAAAAATATTCTTGTCGCGTTATAATATTAATATTGAACCACTGTACTCACATGAACTGATTTAAATATGTTTTTATTACCTTTATGGATCCTGAGAGAGGAAATGTCATTGCTGGCTATGCAGGCCTCACTGAGCCATCGGATTTCAACAAAAATATCTTAATTTGCGTTCAGAAGATTAACGAAGGTCATGTGGGTGTGGAACAGCATGAGGGTGAGTAATTAATGACAGAATTTTCATTTTTGGGTGAACTAATCCTTTAAAGCTGATGTGAGTAACTTTTTTGTGCTCCAATTTTACAAAAATTATATAATGAACGAGTACATCATGAATCCATTTTCCAAACCGTGTTTTTGTCTTATCCTAAATAACAACGGTACACTTATAATAAGTGTTTATATTCAGACTACACTGTGTGCAGAATTATTAGGCAATTAGATTTTCTGATCATATTTTTTTTCCAAGCACATTTGACCAATTCCAATCCACATCAATCTTAATAACTACTATTAATATTGTTTTTAATCATTTATAAGTGATATATAATTGTTCATAAAGGCTGGAAATGAAAAATACCTTATATTCAGGTGTGCAGAATTATTAGGCAGGTTTTCTTTTACAGGCAAAATGAGACAAAAAAGAGATTTAACTCAGACTGAAAAGTCAAAAATTATTAAATACTCATGAGAAGGACGCAATATTAATGCAATACTAGCAATTGCAAAGTTAAAGCATGACCAAGGGACAGCAAAATGCTCATTGGGTCAGCGGGGTCATACAAAAACAGGTGGAAAAGAAAAGACACATGTTAACTGCAAAAGAATTAAGAATTAAGGTGAAGNTGGATCTTGAGAGAGGAAATGTCATTGCTGGCTATGCAGGCCTCACTGAGCCATCGAATTTCAACAAAAATATCTTAATTTGCGTTCCGAAGATTAACAAAGGTCATGTGGGTGTGGAACAGCATGAGGGTGAGTAATTAATGACAGAATTTTCATTTTTGGGTGAACTAATCCTTTAAAGCTGATGTGAGTAACTTTTTTGTGCTCCAATTTTACAAAAATTATATAATGAACGAGTACATCATGAATCCATTTTCCAAACCGTGTTTTTGTCTTATCCTAAATAACAACGGTACACTTATAATAAGTGTTTATATTCAGACTACACTGTGTGCAGAATTATTAGGCAATTAGATTTTCTGATCATATTTTTTTTCCAAGCACATTTGACCAATTCCAATCCACATCAATCTTAATAACTACTATTAATATTGTTTTTAATCATTTATAAGTGATATATAATTGTTCATAAAGGCTGGAAATGAAAAATACCTTATATTCAGGTGTGCAGAATTATTAGGCAGGTTTTCTTTTACAGGCAAAATGAGACAAAAAAGAGATTTAACTCAGACTGAAAAGTCAAAAATTATTAAATACTCATGAGAAGGACGCAATATTAATGCAATACTAGCAATTGCAAAGTTAAAGCATGACCAAGGGACAGCAAAATGCTCATTGGGTCAGCGGGGTCATACAAAACAGGTGGAAAAGAAAAGACACATGTTAACTGCAAAAGAATTAAGAATTAAGGTGAAGAATTAAGTGTGAAACCATCAGGAACCCTTTAGTCTCCAGTGCCACCTTTTTCCAGAACTGCAACCTACCTGGAGTCTCCAGAAGAGCAAGATGTCAGGATCTCAGAGACTTAGGTTAGCTAAAGAATCCTAAAAAATGACCCGCTCTTAATAAGAATCACAAGCTGAAGTGTTATAAAATACATGAATACTGGTTTTTATAGGCTTTATAGACAGACAGCTTGAGAGTGACTCCTGAAGGACCAGCACCACATCCTCTTGTACCACTGCTTGAAGAATTTATCTTCCAGAATCTGGCAGTAAGTTTTGGAAGATCATTTTTAGTCCATCTCTGCAAGATGGACATTTCAGGGTAAGAGATGGGCTAAAAGTGAACTCCCACACCTCACTGACAGATTTTGGAAGATAAATTCTTCAAGCAGTGGTACAAGAGGATGTGGTGCTGGTCCTTCAGGAGTCACTCTCAAGCTGTCTGTCTATAAAGCCTATAAAAACCAGTATTCATGTATTTTATAACACTTCAGCTTGTGATTCTTATTAAGAGCGGGTCATTTTTTAGGATTCTTTAGCTAACCTAAGTCTCTGAGATCCTGACATCTTGCTCTTCTGGAGACTCCAGGTAGGTTGCAGTTCTGGAAAAAGGTGGCACTGGAGACTAAAGGGTTCCTGATGGTTTCACACTTAATTCTTCACCTTAATTCTTAATTCTTTTGCAGTTAACATGTGTCTTTTCTTTTCCACCTGTTTTTGTATGACCCCGCTGACCCAATGAGCATTTTGCTGTCCCTTGGTCATGCTTTAACTTTGCAATTGCTAGTATTGCATTAATATTGCGTCCTTCTCATGAGTATTTAATAATTTTTGACTTTTCAGTCTGAGTTAAATCTCTTTTTTGTCTCATTTTGCCTGTAAAAGAAAACCTGCCTAATAATTCTGCACACCTGAATATAAGGCATTTTTCATTTCCAGCCTTTATGAACAATTATATATCACTTATAAATGATTAAAAACAATATTAATAGTAGTCATTAAGATTGATGTGGATTGGAATTGGTCAAATGTGCTTGGAAAAAAAATACGATCAGAAAATCAAATTGCCTAATAATTCTGCACACAGTGTATTTTAGACTGGTTCGGTTCGTAGCACAGTGACTCGTCATAGACATAAACAGAGAGAAGTAGTTCCGGCTACAATGTTGCTTCACAAGACGCATGCAGTTCCGTTTATTAACCGCTAGAGCGCCAAAAGTTACGGACTGCAGCATTAAACAATTATTTAATCAGCTAATAACTCCAATACTAATAGGATGACTTGGTGTTTGCAATCTGTATTCGTTAACAACACTTGCACACATGATATGGAATTTATGGACCTTAATAGTAAGATGTTAATGTAATTATGACTTCAGCAGGAGGTCTAATGCTGTTTATGAATTAGACACTAAGATTTAAAACAGCTGATGTGAGATCTGATCTGAGCTCAGTCTGTTGTAAACAACTTAATACTACTGTCACCTTGAGAAGTCATGTGCACAAAACAAAAATAATGTGTGGAATATTCAATTCAATTCAATTCACATTTATTTGTATAGCGCTTTTCACGACACATATCATTTCAAAGCAGCTTTACATGCTGCTTTACATGCTTTTACAAAAAATATGTGTTTTCTTCTCAAGAGTTCACCTGTTTTTAATAATATTCTATATTATTTACCTGTAATACAGTAATAATATAGCCTATATTAGCTAATAACAACATATAATATGTGTAATGTGTGTTAAAATTGTCTTTATAATGTTCTCAAAACGTTAGCACAAAAATTTTATTATTATACATTGTCCATGGAACTTTTTTCTTGTAACATTTTAGTTCGTTTAACGTTTTTACATGTTGCTTTTTGTTTCAGAATGTTCTGTGAACATTTAAAAGTAACATTCCCATAATGTTTGCAAGATGATACAATTGAATGTTCCCTCAGCGTTCGTATAACCAAGAGAAAATGTTTTTAAAACATTTAATGAACTGGACATTTTGAATGTTCTGAGAGAGAGAGAGAGAGAAAAAAAACGTTTTTATAGCGTAATGTGAATGTAAAAGGTTATGATTTGTACACGTAACTGCCGTGAGGTAACAGAACTGACCCAGTGTCGCGCGCTGCTGACTGTCAGAGGAAACAATGTGACTAATCCAGTTAAGCACGAGGGTAAGTAACGGGATTTTCTTGACCTGTCCTGCTTTCATTACACATGAATAACATTTATTTGATTCATACACATTTTCATTATGTTACCAATCGAAATAAATGTGAATATATACATAAAAAGCAAACCAACTTACCCAGCTAGTCAGGGTCCTCAGCACAGCACCCATAATTGAACAACAAAACCAAGAGACGCAGTAACACTGATCTCCTGTTAAAGTAATGTGTGAGTTATTTTAGAATAACAACTAAACCAGTAAAAACAGAATTTAACATATCATGCTGGCAGAAATTCATGTAGACACCATGCGCCTGTGTTTGAGTCCTGTAACAACAGGTGGAAGATCCGTCACGTGACCAAACACATTAATATTAATTAGGCTTTGTGACGTCTACCCAGCAGGTTAGTTGAAAGGGAAACGGACTCTGAAAGGCTAACCAATTAGATGAATACTACATAGGAAGCTCATGAATATGAATTATTCTATGTGTCTGAATGCTGAATGACCTTGTTAAAGGGTTAGTTCACCCAAAAATTGAAATTATGTAATTAACACTCTGGGGTCTGACCGTCACGCCGGCGATACATCGCGGTTTTTTTTCTTACCAGTGTGAAAGAGACTCAAAATACTCCATCAATGTTGCACATATAATTAAGAGTTATACACCATTTTAATCTGTGGAATATCTTCTTTTATTTGTGTACACTCAGAGTAAAAACAAAATGTTGTGCTTTTTGTAAAATAAAGAAAACTAACATGATGCGTGATCTCTCGTCTCCCTCTGAACGAAGTCCAATCTGATAGTTCTCAGAAAATGAACTGTAACTTAGTGAATNCAAGGCAGGCAACGCTGGTTGACCACACTAATGCTCAAATATTAGCAGGCTTTTATCTTTTAAAAACAACATTGCTGTAGCTACATACACATACTACATTCACATGTCGGTGTATTACATAAATATTGTAAACCGATGCATTTATTGACTACAAATTACCAAAAATCCCGGTTCTGTCTCTCAAACCCTATGGTTTTGAATTGCCGCCGAAGCACTTCCTGGAACTATCTGAAGGCTACACGAATCACGTGACGATCAAGCGTTTTGAACTTCCGTTGTCGCAACTCTCTCTCTATATGGCTCTGACTATCCAGAACCGGCGAGGCGGCGTCCCGCCCTCCTCTGACTCTGATTGGCCGTGATTCACGGCCCATGAACCTGAAACAAACCAATCAAACCATGATGGCAGCGAGTATTACCCAATCAGGGGCAGAATAGGACGTGTCTTCACACAATGCGGGTGGGGTGATTTGCATGGGATGCTGCATAATGTGGACCTATGTAAAATACGGGACAAATCGCGTCCCGTATTGATTTGATACGGGACGCGTCATTTTGGCTGTAAATACGGGACGATTCCGTATTTCACGGGACGGGTGGCAACCCTACCTATGATAGGCCTTTTTGGGGTGTTGCCTGGTGCTGGTGGCCTTCCACTGCCCACTCACTTTTCTAACTTTGTCTCTTTTCTCACATTGCTTGCTAGACGTGTAGTCTTATTAAATTGGAAGAGCCCTCAGCCACCATCTCACACACATTGGATGAAAGATGCCCTGTATTTCATGAAACTAGAGAAGATTAGATACTCTTTACGGGGGCCTAACAGTGCTTTTAGTAAAATTCGGAAGCCTTTTCTTGCACATATTAAAACTCTCCAGCTGGATTCGGTCTGATTAACCCTCCCCTTGATAATATACATACTCACTGGTTGTTTAGTTTGTAACCCTCTGGAATCTTTAAGATTTGTTTTGTGATGTAAATATACAGGTATACTTGTCTTTTTTTTTCTTTTTTGTACGTCTGCTTGTGTACATTTATATACAGCTCATTCTCATCACAAATTATGTATATGTATATATATATATTTTTTTAATCTATTTATTTATTTGTTTTTTTTATNATTATTTTTTTTTCTTGTTTTGTTTTGGTATCTGTATTGTAACTCTGTCAATGTCATCTTGTCTTGTGATCTATTGTTTGTAAAACGTTTAAAATTAAGAAATAAATCATAAAAATAAAAAAAAATCTGATGGCTCAGTGAGGCCTCTTACAATGCCCAGAAAGCTACTAAAGACATATTCAAAAACAGTTCATGTGACTACAGTGGATAAACTTTAATGTTATAAAGCGACGAGAATACTTTTTGTGCACCAAAAATAACATAATAAAGACTTTTTAACAATATGTAGTGATGGGCGATTTCAAAACACTGCTTCATGAAGCTTCGAAGCTTTACAAATCTTTTGTTTCGAATCAGGGATTCAGAGCGCCAAAATCACGTGATTTCAGCAGTTTGATACGCGATCCAAACATTCGAAACAAAAGATTCGTAAAGCTTCGAAGCAGTGTTTTGAAATGTCACACTTTATTTTTCGAAAGACAAGCCAAGTTTTACTACTACAACAACAACAACAAACAGCTTAATGCCCAAGAGGCAATGAACATGTTGTCGCTCTTTCTGTACACATTTTTGAATACTTGCTGAGAATGATAAAGCACTTGTGACAACCCTGATTTTCCCTTCATATTTGTTTTTTTAAACATGTATTAATTACATTTCATGTAACAGAACATTCATAACTTGATTGATTATTAAGACTAAATACCAAAAGCGATTGGGTGAAAAAATAGAGTTGGACAGGACAGAATTTCATTGCTGTTTTCATGTTGAGATTTCCATGCGGCTTTACTGACATCTAGTGGTGAAATTGTGCAACCGACTCAAAACGGAATGGCTACGTTACAACCATTCTAAATTACAAGATGTAGCCTAGGCCAAAAACATTTTGCTCTCCATCCTGATGTTTCTCAGATGGAGATGGATGTTGTTTTACTCCTCAATCAGCCCGGACAGCTCACCACTGATGACTTTCAGACCATTAGTGTTTATTCTGGTGTTCTGATGATGTCCAGCAGGTGGCAGTGTTTATCTTCATGAGACATCTATGAGACTTTCAGACCAGATAATGTTTCAACCCTTACATAAAAAGTACTGTGACAGTATTATAAAAGATCTTATTGACATTAAATGAAGTGGAGAATGTTCCATTGCAACACCAGCGCCACGCAGCAGTCCTACGCCTCCGCCATTTTGGGGGAAAATAAGGCACAATCGTGGTTCTTTATAGGAAATAAGGGACAGAATAAGGGACACTCAAAATATGTGTACTGTACCACACAGTGTATGTCATTTCAGTATCTGCAGTTAAGTATGTGTATAAATGATGTATAAAAGGTTCTCAGACATAAACACATTTGGGTAATTTCATGTCAAAATCAACCAAATTTCAGAAACTTTTCCTGCTCAAATTTTTGATTTTCTTTCTTCTTTTTTTTTTCTGAAGAAAGACAAACATAAATGAAGAAGAAAGACAAAATATTAAATGTAATGGATGTATATGTACTGAGTAAACCAATATTTTGTAGAGGGGGGGTCAGAATTACAATTATCACCTGAGATTTGGAGTCAGATTACAGGGGGGTAAAATGACTTTAGAACAACATCATTATTTTATCTTTGTTGCATTATATAAAAAGCACTTATTGTGTTAGAAGTTTGCATTTCTGTAACTCATATTACATATTGCATTTCTGTAACTCATAGATATCTTAATATCCTTTTACATTCTAATTCTTAACCAATTTTTCATAATTTTGAAGGCCCAATATTGTTAATTTCCAGAGACAGGGATCTCAAAGCGCCTCCATGGGTAAATTGGTACACATTTTCAATGGTCGTTGCACATTTTTCTGAAGAACAAATAATGTTGAAACTAGAAAAATGTATCGCGTTTTTTTCTTTCAACACAATTGAACATTCCTGTCTGAGTGCCATAAATAGTATTTTTCCAAAGTTTGTGTGCCTGTAATTCTAAAAGTATTAAAGATCTCAATATCCATCTATATTCTCATTCTTAATAAACTTTTCTTTTGTAATCCTCATTTTAATGGCCCTATAATATGATTCAATCTCATAGATATAATGTGGCTCCATGTTCAAATTGTTGAATTTTACCCATTTTCTATATATATAGCTAAACCAATGGATATTAAACATCAACCTCTATTCAAAATCATAAACTTAAAATAATAATAATAATACTTATTTTCAAGGAACATACGCCTACATTGATGGCATAAAATTTGAAAGCACAACTGAACATCTTTGAAATTTCAGACAATAAAGCATTTTTTTAAACAATGGGACTTAAAAGTTTGAACTTAATGTTGTTGCAGACATGTGAATAAATGAAAATGCATATTTTTCAATTAAAGAGAAGTAGAGAACTTAGAGAATTAGCCTGGGCTGCTTTTTGTGCTTGAGACTTTATTATTTTGTGTTTCAATAACGAGGTCCAAGAATAGCCTACTACAAGTTAGGCTACTTAAATGAGCGTAGCATGTTTTTTCTCTATTTAACAACATTAGCAATAATGAAAGATGACTTCCCTTTTTGATCGCGTCTTCCCTCGGGGAGTTTGAATGTTATGCCGTGCCATCGCAAAGTCACGTCTTTTTTGAAGTGCATCAAGGTATTTATTCGGTAAAAGTGTTTCCTGCACGTTTTCGTACTGCATAAATTCATCCAACTCATTTGAGCGCATACGTTTTTTATGCACATTTTTAGAATGTGTGCACATCTTGGCCTTTTAATTCAGTGTTTTTTTTATGCAATATCCCAAATAAGCATAAAAATAGGTGGATGGAAACATAGCTAGTAAGAGTGCTAGCATGTCAAAATATGGCAGATGTAGGCCTGTGAAAGGATTCTTGATATCTTAAATACTGTTGCCATGGCAATATATCAAATGGCATTAGACTCGACACATACATCAGAGATATCAGCCAGTAGACATGGGCAAAGCCTTAGAAACGGGCGGTGAGGAGGGGCTCAGTAGCGCCACCTTTGGACCAGAGTGGGGGGGGTAGTTTTACCTACAGTCACCAAACTCGGTACACATACTGAACTCATTT
This sequence comes from Anabarilius grahami, assembly GCA_003731715.1. NCBI lineage: Eukaryota > Metazoa > Chordata > Actinopteri > Cypriniformes > Xenocyprididae > Anabarilius > Anabarilius grahami. The sequence continues at coordinate 21,582 of RJVU01060476.1, forward strand.
ATGATGAGTTGATATCGTGTTTTAATATGCTCCCGTTCATAGAGATTTTTAGATGGATGCTGAGGCTTTTTAGGTTAGGTAGAATCTGTGATCTCTGACCCAGTTTGTTNAATTAGCCTGGGCTGCTTTTTGTGCTTGAGACTTTATTATTTTGTGTTTCAATAACGAGGTCCAAGAATAGCCTACTACAAGTTAGGCTACTTAAATGAGCGTAGCATGTTTTTTCTCTATTTAACAACATTAGCAATAATGAAAGATAACTTCCCTTTTTGATCGCGTCTTCCCTCAGGGAGTTTGAATGTTATGCCGTGCCATCGCAAAGTCACGTCTTTTTTGAAGTGCATCAAGGAATTTATTCGGTAAAAGTGTTTCCTGCACGTTTTCGTACTGCATAAAAAATTCATCCAACTCATTTGAGCGAATACGTTTTTTATGCACATTTTTAGAATGTGTGCACATCTTGGCCTTTTCATTCAGTGTTTTTTTTTAATGCAATATCCCAAAATAAGCATAAAAATAGGTGGATGGAAACATAGCTAGTGAGAATGCTAGCATGTCAAAATATGGCAGATGTAGGCCTGTGAAAGGATTCTTGATATCTTAAATACTGTTGCCATGGCAATATATCAATTTAATATTCATTTCAGGTGTTTCTGAGGCTCTTAGCATGGTTCAAATTGCATTAGACTCGACACATACATCAGAGATATCAGCGAGTAGACATGGGCAAAGCCTTAGAAATGGGCGGTGAGGAGGGGCTCAGTAGCGCCACCTTTGGACCAGAGTGGGGGGGGTAGTTTTACCTACAGTCACCAAACTCGGTACACATACTGAACTCATTTATGATGAGTTGATATCGTGTTTTAATATGCTCCCGTTCATAGAGATTTTTAGATGGATGCTGAGGCTTTTTAGGTTAGGTAGAATCTGTGATCTCTGACCCAGTTTGTTCGCTGACTTTCATGGCTGCAATTTGCTGCATGTGTTTTCCGCCAACTGGCAACCCGGGGTGGTGAAATACTATTGGGTAAATTGGCAACGTGCAGTCTTGCACAGACGGAAACAAAAACAGAAATTCCAACATGCAACGCAAATTTCAAAGTAAAATAACTGGCTGTAGCAATGGTTTTCAGAGAAACTAATATGTGAACTGAGCATGTTTAATAAATATCTGCAAACATAATGTGGTACTTTTATGCTTTAGAGAAGCGTAAATCAGAGAAGAGTAAATATGTGTTGTTAAATTGTTGAAATATTAACAAAATCTCAGGGGGTACATATTTTGTCTAAGGGTTTTGGCTGGCAAAAAAGTTAGGGGTTTAAGGTTTCATTCATTTTCATACGTCGAATCCTCTATCCTTTTCCAAACAAGAAAATATTTTGAAAGCCCATAGGTTGAACTGAAACTAGTGCTCACTAACTCTATTGCACATGTACTTAAAATCGCAAAACCAAAGTAGCAACAGATATTTTCTTCTGTATGATGTATCCTTATCGAAAAAAATGTGGGCGGGTCTTGATTCAATGCATCAGTTGTTGATTGGATGTGGGCGTGGTTCTAAAAAGTGGTAAATAAACCTACAGTATCTGAAAAACAAGTTTATTTCATTTGTATCTCTATCGTATTTGTCGTATTGTTTGTAAATTTCTGCTCACCCATCCCGTATTCCACCATGAGAAATCTGGTCACCCTAAATCGGAGAGGTTTCTGTCTCTCTATAGAGATCCAACACAACTACCACTCCAAGGTCCAGAAAGGTATGGAAAAGACATCATTAAAGTACTCCATGTGACTCAGTGGCTTAAACTCATTTTTACGAAGCAATGTGAGTGCTTTGTTTGCGCAAAAAAACATAATTGACCACTTTACTTACAAAAATATTGATCTGCAACAAGAGCTTCAGGACGAGTGTTGTGTTCAGACTCGCTCGTCAACTCAATGCATCATGACTCATGCGTTTTGTGTTTGTGCGAGAGCTGGCATTGTTGTGTGAACACACTATGGGTAATATTATTTTGTAAATAAAGTGGTAAATTATGTTTTTTGTTTGTTTGTTTTTTTTGCACAAACAAAGCATGGTATGGTGTACTTTATGTCTTTTTCCTACACTCTAAAAAATGCTGGGTTAAAAACAACCCAAGTTGGGTTGAAAATGGACAAACCCAGCGAATGGGTTGTTTTAACCCAGCGGCTGGGTTAAATGTTTGCCCAACCTGCTGGGTAGTTTTATTTAACCCAAATATTGTTTAAAAATTACTGTATTTCTTGCTTAAAATGAACCCAAAATATGTTGGAAATTAACATTTATTAATATGTTTAATAAACAAACATTTATTAATACTTTTTTTGAATAATATTTAAACAATAAACATTTATTAAATTGCTTATTAATAAATGCTCATCTTTTTGATTATTATTGTTGCCTCTAGTAATTATGAGTCTGATTTTTAATTTCCAACCTATTTTGGGTTCATTTTAAGCCAGACATATAGTAATTTGTAAACAATTGTTGGGTTAAATAAAACTACCCAGCAGGTTGGGCAAACATTTAACCCAACTGCTGGGTCAAAACAACCCAATCGCTGGGTTTGTCCATTTTCAACCCAACTTGGGTTGTTTTTAACCCAGCATTTTTTAGAGTGTACCTTTCTGGATCTTGGAGTGGTAGTTGTGCTGGATCTCTATGGAGAGACCTCTCAGATTTCATCAAAAAGATCTTAATTTGTGTTCCGAAGATGAACGAAGGTCTTACGGATGTGAAACGACATGAGGGTGACTAATTAAAGGCAGAATTTAAATTTTTGGGTGAACTAACCCTTTAAATGTTCACTATGGCTTCTTCACAAAAGATCTACCCCATGGCAAAATTAAGCCTCGCCTTACATTTTAAAAATTCGCTAACTCGTTGCTAAGGCTTACTTCAACGCTAACAGTTTATGTATCCTAAATATACACAAATAATAATTGCATATTTTTCTGCTTAATTTGTCCAAATTAAAACTGATTGGAAATGACACAAAACAAAAGTATATTATTGATGTATATAGGCAATTCTATAAAGTTATATTGAAAATGCAGACAAAATCATTTGCAAAATGTTTGATAAAAAGCAAGGTCAATATTTTAAATTCGCCAGAGGAGAACTGGCCCCCCGACTAAGCCTGGTTTCTCCCAAGGTTTTTTTCTCCATTTTAACACCTATTTGCCACCTAATGTCACCTGTTGGAGTTTGGGTTCCTTGCCGCTGTCGCCTTTGGCTTGCTTAGTTGGGGACACTTGACATTTGATTTGACATTCATTATTCAACAGTATTCTTGACATTTATTCAACAGTGCTTTGATCAGCCTGCATTGACTCTATTCTTTAAAAGCTGCTGAGCAGCCAAAATTATATAGCAGTTATCACTGTAAAGCTGCTTTGACACAATCTGCATTGTAAAAAGCGCTATATAAATAAAGGTGACTTGACTTTAAAAAAAAACCCAAGCCTGGTCGCGCACGCACCAACCAGTCAGCGTGAGCAGATCAGACTGACTTGAGGTGCCGGGGAATCCCGCTGCTCAAGCCGCGTCACTGAGCAATGATCACCGCCCACAGACATGGTGCTCTCCGGCACTCATCCACACAGCTGACTGCATTCATGTTTGCTCGTTTATTAAATCAACTACTCACTAGGATTGGGCTCTGTAATGCTGTTTAGGTTCATATCCTAAACATTTTAAACAGACATGTGCTTAAAAAGTGAAACGGACAGAATTCCCCGTCCACCGGAGTCATATTGGAAGGCGCTTCCCCCTGAGCTCAGACCGGAGAGGAAGGCTCTTATTCGGTCAGATGGCGTGCCGCAGTCCGCCCACGCGTTTCTCGCGCCCACACAGGCAGCGAAAGGAGCGTCATTAACTCACCGCTACTGCCAGCACAGCAGAGCAAAGCCGAGACAACACAAGAGTTTCAAGAATATTTCAGTCCAATCTCACATCTGTAGAATAAGATCTAAAAGCACAGTAAACAAATATAAATTAGGCTACGTGTTTGAGGAGTTAAGATACAAGTTTATACATAGAACGAAAAGTTTGATAGGTTTTGAACTGAGTTACTGAAGTGCAATTCTACTAGATTCCGTCGTTTCGGTTTCTGAAGCTCAAGTGTTCTGCTGGATCCTGTCCTGGATTCTGTCTTGAAGCCTCTCGAGGTGAGTAGTACACAACTACTGACGAGTCATTCAGCAATTGCACTCTAAAAACAATTAAAGGTTCCTTATTTGCGTTTGTGATTCAATTAAGAAGTTTGAACATTTCCATTGCTCAAAAGGAACTTTATAGTGCACAGGGTTCTTTAGATTTTAAAAATGTTAAAAAAAGGTTGTTTGTGGAACTAAAAATGATTCTTATGACATCACTGTGACCCCCCCCCCCTTTTTTTTTGTGTGTGAAACCTTTATTTTTAGGGGTAGCTACTATCTTTATTGTAAATTATCACTTGAAAATACTACTGTAGGCTGTATTTACAAAACAAAACTCTGCAACAACATTGCTGGATATGAATGTCTTGCACATAAAGTAGGTCATTATTAGTAAATTGTAATATGTTTTTTTTGTGTTTTACAATAACTGTAACTACTGTAACTATTGCTATGTTTTTGTTGTAGCTTATAGCCTACATGTTGAAATTAATTTTAATCATGCAAGGAAAAAACATGCAACTTAAAGGGTTAGTTCACCCCCCCAAAAAAAAAAAAAATTCTATCATTATTTACTCACCCTCATGTCGTTCCACACCCGTAGGACCTTCGTTCACCTTCAGAACACACATTAAGATATTTTTGATGAAATCCGAGAGCTTTCTGACTCCTCAATAGACAGCAATTTAAGTACAACTTTCAAGGTCCAGAAAGCTACTAAAGACATATTTAAATCAGTTCATGTGACTACAGTGGTTCAACCTTAATTTTATGAAGCGACGAGAATACTTTTTGTGCGCAAAAATAACCACTTTATTCAACAATATCCACTGAACGTAAACAGCATAGGAGAATGACACCGAAGAGAGGATATTGTTGAATAAAGCCGTCATTTTTGTTTTGTATTTTTGTTTGCGCACAAAACATATTCAGTTTTGTCATCTGAAGAAGAAAGAACGGCATTAGAACAACACCAGGGGGAGTACTTTTCATTTTAGGGTGAACTATCCCTTTAAAAATAAAGGCTCCAAAAGTAGGTTTTGAATAAATATACATTCTCTTTATTACAAAACAATGCCTATATAGCATTTTACATCAGCACCATATGCCAACTAAAAATATATTTTATATAATTAAGTTTATTCATAGAGCAACTATTTAAAGCTGCTGTCCGTAACTTTTTTTGTGTTCAAAATTTACAAAAATTATGTACAAGAATGTACAACATGAATCCATTTTCCAAACCGTGTTTTTGTCTTACCCTGAATCATTATGGTACACTTATAATAAGTGTTTATATTCGGACTATTACAGACCGGACTGGTAGGACCCGCCGCAGATTATCGCAGTACCTGCGTGACTCGCCATAGACATACATGGAGAAAAGTAGCTCCGGCTACAATGTTCTTCTGCAAGACGCGTGCAGTTCTGTTTATTAACCGCTAGAGGGCAAAAAAATCACGGACTGCAGCTTTAAAATATTTTCAGAAGCTTTAGGAACCACATTTATTATTCAAACAGACACTTTCTATTGCTGTTGATCAGACCTCTGCAGAAGTGAGGTGACTGGAAAACTTATTTACAAAAATTTATTCATGAATGTTGTTCAGTCGTTAACTACAGTAGAGCTAACATTGCATGAAATGTGTCAGCTGTTTGATATTTATTCTGTATGTTTTTATAAAAAGACATCATCTTATTTTCTGTGCACACAACAGTTAATCCAGTTTCACACCCAGTATTTCATTTATCACAATTTTCTTAACTACTAGTTCAGAAATTCCAAATAGTCTGGATCCCTGTCTATATAACCTTATTTTTAACTTAAGCGCGGATGTGACAATTTGTAATCTGAATGTGTCTGGCTTCCGGTGTCATTTACTGTATATATTAGGCTTGCTGCGATAGTCGGTGTTGACATTGTTACCGGTGTTCAACCGGGGTTTATTTATAGTAAAAAAAAATCATTTAAAATTACAATTAAAAACTGAATGTGTCTGCTCACTTCAGCGTGAGCCGAATGAGAGTCGCAGCACAGATCAGCAGCAGGAGTCAGATTTCATTTATCACGAGAGTGAGGAGCTGACTGACAAGACGATGGCGGAAGATTTGGTTTCAAAGCGAAATTTAAAAGCGCCTATTTAAAAAATATTTTGGATTTAAACCCAGTGCTAACAGAGAACCTGCAAATGATTGGTTGTGTTTTTCTAGTTATGTGTTAAATTCATTAAGAATAATAACGAACCCACCATTCAAGCAATTGCCGGCCCAAATTTGTGCTAATTTGAAAGTGAAAGTAAAATGCGCACAATTTCAGTTCATTCCTATTGAAGCTCAACTTCCGTAGGAGTTAACTGAAAATGGTCACTCTGCTCCTCACCGTTATGAATGCCCGTGCGCATTTTACTTTGACTTTCGAATTAGTGATTTAAAAGCGAGGTGCTCCCGGTTGTAACATGTCAATTAACCGGTGGGAAAATTTCCTCACCGTCACAATCCTAATATATATATGGGAATCCTGTTGCAGCTGAGCATCAGGATGTCTCTACCACGGACGCTGGGCGAGTTGCAGCTCTACCGAGTTTTACAAAGGGCCAACCTGCTGATGTACTATGACACCTTCATCCAGCAAGGAGGTGATGATGTCCAACAGCTCTGCGAGGCTGGCGAAGAGGAATTTCTCGAGATCATGGCACTAGTTGGCATGGCCACAAAACCCCTGCACGTGCGGCGCTTGCAGAAGGCCCTGCGCGACTGGGCATCAAACCCAACGCTGTTCAACCAACCGCTGGCCACCAGTGCGGCTTCCTGTGGAGTCCCTCTCCTCAGGATCGACAGCACCAATGCTGCTGGCTCAATGGTTATGGGTCCAAGAAAATCTTTAAGCAATGGTCAGCCAGGCTCTCCGTGTGAAAGAGAGGAGGTAGGATCTTGCCTTACGCCGCTCAGAGATAACAGTCCAAAGAGCCCCTGCTCACAGGCCTCTCCTGTGCCTCCAGACCATCTGTACAGAGAAAAACTGTCCCCCATGGACCCTCACTGGCTCAACCCTGAAATGTATGGAGCCACTGAGTTAGATGAAGACCAGCCCACTCTGCCTTTCGCATGCCACTCACGTCTTCTGGGTCCTCCAACGCCTACTTCTTCTTCCTCCTCCTCCTCTGTGGCCTCTCCGTGGCCTGGAGGTCAGCTGGACCCAGAAACCATTAAAGCTGTGGAGGAAAGCGTTGATCGGCTTCTAAGAACCATGCCGCAAGCCGATCAAACCGAGGTGAAGACGCTCTTGAGACTCAATAAGAAGATGGCCAAGACAGTGGGACACATTTTCAACCTGGAACCTCATGACAGGAGCAAAGAGGAAGAGATACGCAAATACAGCCTGATCTACGGGCGTTTTGACTCCAAGAGGAGGGAAGGGAAACAGCTCACCCATCATGAGGTTTGTTAAAGAGAACATTTTGAAAAAGTTTGTCAAGACAAGCCTATACAGTTTTAAGTAGTTCAATAAGCTTGAAGGTTTTAAGTTTGAAGCTTTTAAATTTGAAGCAGTTTTAAGTTTGAAGGTTTTACGTTTGAAGCAGTTTTAAGTTTTGAGCTTGTCTGTTTTTGACCACTTCCAGACGTAGTCAAAAACGCATTTGACTGGATTGCTTTCGTAGTGTAAACGCTCATGTGGTTCAATGTGTTCGAACAGCCACAAAAGACCACCTACTCTCCACCTACTGACCTAATGTATAAACATTATAAAGACCAAAGTTTGGTTTGAAGACGAAAAACATTCCAAGCACAATGTTCTCTCACCATTCCTGATTTCTAACACCAGTGTTGGGGAAAGTTACTTTTAAAAGTAATGCATTACAATATTGCGTTACTCCCTAGTAACTCCCTAAAAGTAACTAATTGTGTTACTTAGTTACTTTTTATGGAAATTAATGCATTACATTACTTTTGCGTTACTTTTTCTCATCTGGGCTGGGCTGATTTTTTTTTTTTTTTATAACAACAAAAAAGTTATATTTTTGGCAAATGTAAAGGCCCTTTAACACCAAAAGCGAAATGAATAAGCCTCAGGGTGAAGGAAATGCAAATTCACGCCTGTACACTAGAGGGCACAGTTGAAACAAACAAGCCTTTCAGCCGTGCTGCCATTCTGGAATACAGAAAAACAGTAAATGAGTAAATGTACGCTCACATTTAGTCTAGAACTAGTCTAGAATAACCATCATGTTCACACAGTGCACACCACGCCTCCACACTTACTCCTGATTTCTCTCAACATGGGGACAGGAGAGATGTCAGTCATTAAATGGGAAAACAAAGTAACTTGCATTATTTATTTGAAAAGGTAACTCAGATATTTTGTTGTAAATTTAAAAGTAATGTTACTTTACTAGTTACTTGAAAAAAGTAATCCGATTACATAACTCAGGTTACTTGTAATGTGTTACCCCCCCAACGCTGTCTAACACGCACTCACAGCGTTCAGCATAGTCTTGCGGCTGTCAGAGCAGAAACGAAAGCCGATTCTCTTCATATGTTTTTCTGCCGTCCCCTGTCATAATCCTATGTAAATTGCGTGAGTTTATTTCGTACAGTAGATTGAAAGATCTGGAAAAGCCACATTTACTCTCCCCACGAAGAAATCGGTACAGAAGTGGTCAAAACGGGTTAAAACGCATGGGGCCTGATGTATAACGTAAAAACAATTTTCTATGCACATAGGCCTATCGGGATTTATTAAAAAATAAACTTAGCGTAAATATGTGTGCACGGTACGGACACTCTAGACCCTGCTTATGCACTCTTTTACTGGAGTGAGCAAAGTAATGAATTAAACAGAATGATTTTAAACTCTGTTTTACATCTGATATACACATTTAGAGTAAATATTCCTCTCTCATTATTGGACTTAAGCACTCAAATTACATAAAGTCATTATCCAGAAGTTAAACAAATATATGAATTTAATTTAATTTACTATTCAATTAAATTAAATTCAATTAAAAATACTATTTTATTGAAGCCCTGAACCGCATGGTGGAAAAAAGAAAGAACTTATGGTGGGGAGAAAAAAAAAAAGAAACTCTTTTGTTATTTCGACATAATTCGTTATTTCGACACATCTCGTTATTTCGACATAATATCTTTTTATTTCGACAACTCATTATTTCGACATAACTGGTTATTTCGACATAATTTCTTTTTATTTCGACATATCGTTATTTCGACATATCGTTATTTCGACATATCGTTATTTCGACATATCGTTATTTCGACATAAATCGTTATTTCGACATAAATCGTTATTTCGACATAAATCGTTATTTCGACATAACTTCTTTTTATTTCGACATATCGTTATTTCGACATAAATCGTTATTTTGCCAAAACTCGTTATTTCGACATATCGTTATTTCGACATATCGTTATTTCGACATATCGTTATTTCGACATATCGTTATTTCGACATATCGTTATTTCGACATAAATCGTTATTTCGACATAATTTCTTTTTATTTCGACATAACTGGTTATTTCGACATAACTTCTTTTTATTTCGACATATCGTTATTTCGACATAAATCGTTATTTCGCCAAAACTCGTTATTTCGACATATCTTTTTATTTCGGCAACTCGTTATTCCGACAACTCGTTATTTCGACATATCTCGTTATTTCAACATATCTCGTTATTCCGACATAATAATTCGTTATTATATATCAAGTTTAATAAAAGACGCATGAAATTCAACGTCTTCAGTCTTCAGCGCAGCAGTAGCGAGTCGACTCGCAGTCTTGGCTTTTATCACAATCGCCGCGGGTTCGAATCCACCTTTTGCCAATCTCGCTCTTCTCTATTTTCCCATCACATACATTTTCAATAAAATGAAAATAAAGTTCTAAAATTGGAAATAAACTGCCTAACGAGTATTATAATATTTATTAAAATTATTAAATGAATGCTGCCTTATCGGGAGAATAAAAACCCACCCAACACCTTCCCCTAACCCGACCCAATAAACACTTTTAATATTATTAAAGAGTTTATTTCCACTTTTAGAACATTATTTTCATGTTTTCATGCCTTTCTGATGTGATATGTGATGGGAAAATAGAGAAGAGCGAGCTTGGCAAAAGGGCGGATTCGAACCTGCAGCGATCGCCGGTAAAGCAGGACTGCGAGCGCCACTGGAGACATTGAATTTCACGCATCTTTTATTAAACTTGATATATAATAATGAGATTTTATGTTAAAATAATGAGATATTATATTGAAATAACTTATGTCAAAATAACTTACTATGTCGAAATAATGAGTTATGTTGAAATAACGACTTAATATCTCGAAATAATGACTCAGGGCTTCCATACTATTTGTCCAGTGGAAAAGAATGAGAATAGCCAAACTCTTCTCTGAAAACTATTTTATATGATTTTGTTTTTACAGATATTTGATATATTTAGCCTATTCTAAAACAAGACAAGGATAGTGAATGATATTTAGCAATGTAATGTGACGGCATAAATGCCATTTATATTTTCCTAATGCCATGTACTGTTAAACATGGTATCATGTGGATGGGAATATGCATATGTGATATGCAGATGATGTTATGGATAGTAAAACTAGGCATTGTAAGCTCCTTATATGGTTATTTCGGGTTGGAGACGGGGTGGAGATGCATGTACGCAGACTCTTCCGCTGACTGGGTTTTATAGGGAATTTTAGCAATGTTCTGGCAAAATCTAGCTTTTGTGTACAGTAATGCAACTTATTTCATTTTTAGAGATATATATCATTATCGTATAAGTCTTTGCATGTGTTTTTCCAAGAACTATAATTCATTTTATGATAAACTTAACTGCAGCTCCTGATTCCTGTAAAATTTCACCATTTTAAAATACAAGATGTTGTTGAAAATATTTAAAGGGATAGTTCACCCAAAAATGAAAATTCTGTCATCATTTACTCACCCTCATTGTTCCAAAGGCGTATGAGTTTCTGTCTTCTGTTGAACACAAAAGAAGATACTTTGAAGAATGTCGGAAACCAAACAGTTGATGGACCCCATTGACTTCCATAGTATTTATTTATTTTTTTTTTTTCATACTATGGAAGTCAATGGGGTCCATCAACTGTTTGGTTACTAACATTCTTCAAAATATCTTATTTTGTGTTCAAAAGAGAAAAGAAACTCATACTTTGGAACAACTTGAGGGTGAGTAAATGATGACAGAATTTTCATTTTTGGGTGAACTATCCCTTTAANTTGATGGACCCCATTGACTTCCATAGTATGAAAAGAAAAAAAGAAAAAAAATACTATGGAAGTCAATGGGGTCCATCAACTGTTTGGTTACTAACATTCTTCAAAATATCTTATTTTGTGTTCAAAAGAGAAAAGAAACTCATACTTTGGAACAACTTGAGGGTGAGTAAATGATGACAGAATTTTCATTTTTGGGTGAACTATCCCTTTAAGCTACTATAAAAACTACAGCAGTTGTTTACATTGTTTAATGCATTTTGTAGATTGTAGTTCATGCTTTGACTTAAGCACTTTAATAGAGCTCAGATGACCCGCTAAAATAACATTTATTTTGACTTCTAGATGCTCATCAATGAGGCAGCGGCTCAATTCTGCATTCGTGACAACGCTCTGCTGTTACGCAGAGTTGAACTGTTCTCATTAGCACGACAAGTGGCGAGAGAATGTGCCTACACCTCAACATTTAAACACAACAGGTCAGGAATGACTCTTACTGTGTCTTTGAATTTTTTTCAAGTTTGTCTTGTATTTTGCATTTTGATGAGGTGATTTACATATATTGTTAAATATATTTGCATTTTATAGATACAGACATACAGATGAACACACAGTATAAATAGCTCTGGAAAAATAGGAGACAAAATTATCAGTTTCTCAGGGTTTAATATTTTAGTGTGTTTGAGTAAACGGAACATTTTTGTTTTATGATGTAAACTAGTGAAAACATTTCTCCAGACCTCAGATAATGGAAAGAAAAGGGAAGAGTTCAGCAATCAGTATTTGGTGGAATAACTCTGATTTCCAGTCACAGCTTTCAAGCATCTTGCATGCTTTCCACCAGCCTTTCACATTGCTGTTGAGTGACTTTATGCCATTTCTGGAGCAAAAGTTTTGTTTGATGCTTGTAGCCATCCATCTACCTCTTGATCACATTCCAGAGATTTTCAATGGGGTTCAGGTCTGGAGATTAGGCTGTTCATGACAGGGTGGTCCTCCATCCACACATTGAGTCACATAGAACATTCTCCTTCTGGAAAAAACAATCCTCATTGGGTAACATAGTCAGAGCAGAAGGAAGCAAGTTGTCTTCCAGGGTAACCTTGGAAGCCCTTTTTCTGAATCTGTTAGATTCCAACATCCAGCCTGATGAGTCCAGTTTTCAGCTTTGCTTTGACAGAGACCTCGAGAGGCCTATCAGCCACAGTGTCTCACACTTTAAGGGTTTGTTCACCCAAAAATAAAAAATCTGTTATTATTTACTCACCCTCATGTTGTTCCAAATCCCTAAGACTTTTATTCATATTCAGAACACAAATGAAGATATTTTTAATGAAATCTGAGAGATTTCTGTCCCTCCATTGACTGCCTTTGCAACTACCACTTTGACACTTCAAAAAGTCCATCAAGAGAGCAAAAACGAGTCCATATGGATCGAGCGGTTTAGTCCAAATTTTCTGAAGAGGCTGAATTTACTCTTTTATTCAAATATAAACATTGATCAGCGAAAATAAACAGAAGCTCAACCGAACCTGTTTGACACTGTTTGAACGAACCTCTTGCGAAAGCTCAAACATGCTGCGTAACACAAGAATGAACCTCATTGGTTCTCGCACGTCCAGCAGCGCCTCACTGCAGAACACATGAGATCCAGGGGGCGGAGATGGGTAGATTTAGGGATATGTAAAGCGGGAGGAGTTGGATCTACATCCAGGGGGTGGAGATGGCTAGGTTAAGGGATATGTAATGTGGGAAGAGTTGGATCTAGATCCAGGGGGCGGAGATAGGTAGATTTAGGGATATGTAAAGCGGGAGGAGTTGGATCTACATCCAGGGGGCGGAGATGGGTAGGTTAAGGGATATGTAATGTGGGAAGAGTTGGATCTAGATCCAGGGGGTGGGGATGGATAGGTTAAGCAGACTAATAGACTGCTTAATAGATTTATCATTTATGCCATGGAGCGATTTTCACTTGATTGTGCTGGAAGTGGGCCGAGACACTTCTCTATTTTTACCTCCAGCGTACCGCTGGTTTTCTTTGCATACCAGAGTTGTGCCGAATTTCGACTCCCTGCTAAATTATTACCCCCTCGTTGAAGTCGCTACCTGATTGCCTAATCCTAACCCCACCCATAATCCTAATCCCTCCCCCACACCTAGTCCTGAACCTACCAATACAAGGGGGGTAATAATTTGGCAGGGGTCAGAATTCGGCACAACACCTACACTTCCGACATGTTGCACGTACGGAAGCCCGCCGTGCCCTTTCTTCTTCAGGAGCGTGTTTTGAACCGATCATCGGAAGTACCGGCACTTTTATTTTACCACTTCAAGCACTGGCTGCAGGTATAAGAAAATTATTACTAAAATTATTACGGACGCAGTTGACGTTGATGGGGGAATTTGCAGCTTTACTTGCAAACTACAATTCCTGTTCATCAGTAAGTTGAGAACCAGAACTGTTATAAACCTAAATATTCTCAAATTAAAGTAATTGAAAAGTGTACTGTTCAAGTAGTACTAAGGCCGGAAGACACCAAGCCGATGGTCGGCCGACTAAGTTTTCTCGGTGTGTTCCACACCGTCGGCTGAAGTTGGTCCTCGTCGGCTTTTTTTTGGCCGATTCGAAATGTTGAATCGGCGTCGGAGCTCGTCAGGCCATCTGATCATTCTGATTGGCCGTTCAGTTACTGCCACCTGCTGGTACGGAAAGGCATTTCATCTTGCGCAGGCGCAGAATCACGTGCTACTTGGCCGTCGAGCATCGGTTTGGTGTCTCAGGGCAACTTTGGACACAGACACTGCGGACGTGAACCAACCACACAGTCTGCTTTCGTCACCACTAGTTCGTCGGTGTCGGCTTGGTGTGTTCCGGCTTCTAGAAGTTGTTTGCTGTCATAATAATGATGACAGAGTAGCGCACAAGAGTAGCTGTTCCGTGCTTCGGTGCGTTTTGCGATCACACTACATGCGTACCGCGCCCGAGCCCAACTGAACTGTGCTCAGGGCCGGTTAAACGAACCCCACCCGGGCACGGTACGGAGCGATCACACTAGTCAAACGAACCAGATCACACGCGCTCAGTACACCCTAAAAAGCCTAAATTAAACCTGTTCATCATATATAGTGATCAAGTCAGAAAATTTGGACTAAATTTGGACTAATGTGATGTGAAAGACCGCATTCCAAGATGCATGAAAGCTGGCATTGGGTTATTCCTCCAAATGTAGATTTCCAAAAGTTAAAACATTAGTGTTGTGTATAAAACATGAATAATATGAACTTGTTTTCTTTGCATTCTTTGACGTCTTTCTGACAAGTAAATGCTTTAAATTACAGTATTTGTATTTGGAATCTGGTCAGTAGCTTATAAATTAAAACAAAACTGTCCATAAACAGTAAATCCAGAGAAACGGATAATTTTGTAATAGTCTCTTATTTTTGCAGAGCTGTATATGGATATGTATATATTCTGCTAAGGACATGGTACTGATGACACATACCAGGTTTCATGATGGTAAAAAAGACCAGTCTTATTCATTTAGGCCAAACTATTCTGAATTTATAAGCAAAAATTACAGATTTCATGATCGGTAGGTAGGTAATTACTGCTCAGGTACCCTCAGGTCTTGGTTGTGATGACACATACCAAGTTTTATATGAGGGTATCATAATCAAATAATTTTTGGTGTGCTTTCTGTTGAATTATTGATCTCATGACATGAGAGGAGTTTGATTAGATAAAAAGCTTTGAAGATGATGAGCTAAATTTGGTGAAGATGATCTGATAAACACTGTAGGAGGAGTATGTTTTTCAGAAAAGTTGGGCAGAAATTTAATCCATGGTGTGTGTTTGACTTGGGACAAGACCAGGAATCAGAAGAAAACATAATCATGTTTAAGGCCATACGGTGCAAAGACATAATCAAAAATAAGTGCAAGTTTTCCAATTTTAACAGTTGGTGGTGCTTCTAGGTAGTAGTGTAGCATATTCTTTTGAACCAATGTTACTTTCTTGCATTTTTACTTTATAAATCCTTATGCCACAGTACTGTATCATGCTAATTAAAATGACAGATATGAACATAGTCTAATAAATGCATCTGACATAATCTTTCAAGTGATAGAGAAAAACAGACTTGTGTAATTATTGGAGATTTGACACAAACCCATAGCCATTTTGATAAATTCCCTGTGTGACGGTGAGCCCCTTCGCCCCCTACATTTGTCCTTGAATATTGAACAGAATGAGTGTTTGACATGATTACTGTGACTTTTTTAATTCTGAGCTGGGAATCTGAGTTGAGTTTGTTATATTATTATCTCAGGACATACTCAGATGATTGTTCTGCCTCTGTTGACTGTACTGCTCAGAAGAGAATCAAGCTTGATGTAAGTACATCAAGATATGTGTCTATTTATACATTTGTATAAAAAGATATAGAAGCCTTTTAGAAATATGCTCAGGTGAAGTATTCATAAGATCTCAAGAAAATTAATAGGCCTAAGGAGATGGAAATAAAGATCTAAAGTTAGTCATTGCTCAGTGAAGGATTGAGAGTTACTATAGCTTTACATGAGGTGTCAAATAGAGACCTGAGCGGGATGGATTTTTCAGTCCTGCTCCCGCAAAAATATGTCACCTTCTCCCGCTCCCGCCTGCAAAAGCCCGCAGGCAAAAGTATGCATAGATTTATTTCTGTACGTCCATAAAATAGTTTAAAAAGTTGCGTGTCGCATAGCCACAACCTACACATCCCAGCATAAATGCTCCCGATAATTTGTTTGTTATTAATATTCACGCATCTATATTCACAAACCACAGTTAATTTAAACACAGAAAACAAGCATAGGCTACTGCAAGCGTGATTTGGCAGGGCAGAAAGCGTGCAAAGAGCGCTCCTTTTATAATCACTAAAAAGATGTCACACGTTTTATTCCTGATGTTGTGTTTGGGTCATTTTGACCCGAAGAGGATTTTCTCGTACCCGAAAATGCTAGTTAATGTTATCGCATTAGACTAAAATTTACTGACTTTACTCACCCAGAGTCTAACAACTTCCCAAATTTTTTTTTTTGTTAATTTTTGTAATTTTTTGTAGGGTTTTTTCCCCTACATTGTAACACTTGTGGTGTTCGCGGTCAAAAATGACCAGCATACAAAAAACATTGCTTATAAATCTCTCATTATCACTAAATATTGGATTCAATCTTTTTGTCAACTTGTTTTCTTTCAGTTGGGACAGGTTTTATATTTCTTTTTCGATCTTAGGCCTTATATATCAGAGCTCGTGTACTTCAGTTTTTGAGTAAAAAAGTGTTTTTAGTGGATCATTTTGTCAATTTTACAAAAAATATGGGAAAAAAAATGCATTGTTTATCACACTAGTGTGCTTTAATGTTTAAGCAGGAAATGTGTTTTGAAATGTTTTTATTTTTGTTTTTATTTGTTACAAAAAGGCATAAAGTCACACTTGTGGTGTTCCCGGTCAAAAATGACCGGCCTACAAAAGCTTATAAATCACTTGTTACGCTATTTTATCACCAAATATTGGATTCAATCTTTTTGTCAACTTGTTTTCTTTAATTAGGACAGGTTTTGTGTTTATTTTTGAAACTGATTGATCGTAGGCCTCATTGATCTGAGCTTATATTGGTCAAAAATGACCGCCCATTGAAAATGAATGTGGGAGTCAAAAATCAGAGACACAATTAGTTCATCATATTCATGTTCAAATATATATATGTGGGCGTGCAAAAATAAAGGCCTCGGACCTTTGCATGTGTGGATACATGCATACTCCTGCATCTGTGCACATACACACACGTTCATGAACACAAACAAACTATTTTGAGTATTACAGGCTTTCTTTTGCACGGAGATGAACTTTATCCTCAAATCAGTGAGGCTCAGATCAATGAGGCCTACGATCAATCAGTTTCAAAAATGAATACAAAACCTGTCCTAATTAATAAGAAAACAAGTTGACAAAAAGATTGGTAATAAAATAGAGCAAAGAGAGATTTAGAAGTTATTTTTCTGCAGGCCGGTCATTTTTGACCGGGAACACCACAAGTGTGATTTTGTGCCATTTTGTAACAAATAAAAACAAAATAAAACAATTTCAAAACAAATTTCCTGTTTAAACATTAAAGCACACCAGTGTGATAAACAGTGCACATTTTTTTTTTCATATTTTATGCAAAATAGACACAATTATCCACAAAAAACACTTTTTTCACTCAAAAACTGAAGTACATGAGCTCAGATAAATAAGGCCCACGATAGATCAGTTCCAAAAATATATATACAAAACCTGTCCTAATTGAAAGAAAACAAGTTGAAAAAAAGATTGAATCCAATATTTGGTCATAAGGTAGCATAACGTGACATTTAGAAGCAATTTTTTGCAGGCCGGTCATTTTTGACCCGGGAACACCACGAGTGTGATCGGGTTTTCAACACAGCACAAGGGTTAATTAACTGCGCCCTCACAAAGTTTCTTTATAATGTCTACACTTCTCAATTAATCATTTATGTACATCTTGTCTACACTTCGTTATAATGAGAGGATTCGCGAGCGTGCAGCACTGAACAAAAACTCCGGCGTTTTGAGAGGTGAGTGGATTCTAACTTAAACACCTCTGATTGGCCGTTGCGTTCAAAAAACCAACAGAATAAACCCTTGCAAAAACCAAAAAAAGGCCTGGAAGAGAGTGAGCCACAGCCAGCTGAGAGAAAGTAATGCAAAAGTAACGTAACATTACTTTACATAAAAAGTAATGTAATTAGTCTCCAACACTGGAAATATTTTATATTGAAAGTACTGTTACAAAACACATAATACTAACATGAGAAATCTGCCTGTTACAGGTCACAGATTCGGACAGACTGTCTAAGGACCCAGTAGCCAATAGTGACATCAGATCTACAGCAGATGACAACAGCCTCTCTGGAGAAAGTCTAGATAGTTTAACACAAGGTAAGAATTATTATTATTATTAATTAATGTTATTATTATATTGACTGTCCAGTGTTTGTCAGTAAATCCTAGGCATGTAATCCCAAACCATCATTGTCCCACATTCTGTTGCATTTTAGTGCAAGTGCCATGCAGGACCACTTCACACATAACGTGGGTTAGGTTACTTTCCTCTCTGAGATGACGTGAAGATCGTGCAAAATGTTCCAAATTTGTGTCCATTCATACTCAAGTCAGGGTGAAACATCTTTGATGAAAGAAAAGGTAACATGTGATTGAGAGGCATGTTTGTCTAATTCTGTGTGTCTTGATAGATATCAGCCCTCAGTTGCACCCCTCCTCATCCCCTCACCCCCTCACCGACACCACTGGCCTCATCACCTGGAGTCGCCAGCTCATGCAGCAAACTCTGATGGATGAGGGCCTCAGATTGGCTAGAATGGTGTCACGTGACCACGCAAGCAAAGTCAGCCTAGGGTCAGAAAAGAGACAGATTTCAGGTGAATTCTGTGATTTATGTTTTATAACATAAACCATGCTTTACATGCACCTACAATGAACAGGGTACAAAACATAGTTTGAAACTTAAATTGCCAAAAAAGAAATGCTTATACCGTCAGATGTGGCAAAACATATATAAGATGTACATTTTTTGGTAACACTTTATTTTGAGATAATGTAGTTACATGTTACATATACTTAATAACAGTAAATTATGCATAATTGCATTGCACGTATCTAATCCTAAAACTTAACCCTATAGTAAGTACATGTGCACTCTTAGATGAGAAGGTTCTTTATAGAACTTTAAAGGGTTCTTTCAGGCGCTTCATATGTAGAACCTTTTAGGGGTTTCCATTTTATCAGTTTATGGAGTTAGATTTAGTTAATTTTTAATTGTAATTAAATTTTATGAATTGAACGTAAACTCGTAAACATACTTTATCACTAGAAAACTTTTAATAACCCGTTAAAGGGTTAGTTCACCCAAAGATGAAAATTCTGTCATTAATTACTCAACCTCATGTCGTTCCACACCCGTAAATCCTTCGTTAATCTTCAGAACACAAATTAAGATATTTTTGATAAAATCCGATGGCTCCGTGAGGCCTGCATTGACAGTAAGATAATTAACACATTCAATGCCCAGAAAGCTACTAAAGACATATTTAAAACAGTTCATGTGACTACAGTGGTTCAACCTTAATGTTATGAAGCAACAAGAATAATTTTTGTGTGCCAAAAAGACAAAATAACGACTTTATTCCACAATATCTAGTGATGGACGATTTCAAAACACTGCCTCATGAAGCTTCGAAGCGTTATGAATCTTTTTTTTCGAATCAGTGGTTCAGAGCGCCAAAGTCACGTGATTTCAGTAAACGAGGCTTCGTTACATCATAAGTGTTTCGAAATTTCAATGGTTCACGTGACTTTGGCAGTTTGATACACACTGTGAACCACTGATTCGAAACCAAAGATTCGTAAAGCTTCGAAGCTTAATGAAGCAGTGTTTTGAAATCGCCCATTACTAATTGTTGAATAAAGTCGTTATTTTGTTTTTTTTGGTGCACAAAAATGATTCTCGTCGCTTCATAACATTAAGGTTGAACCACTGTAGTCACATGAACTGTTTTAAATATGTGTTTAGTAGCTTTCTGGGCATCTGAAAGTGTTAATGATCTTGCTGTGAATGCAGGCCTCACTGAGCCATTGGATTTCATCAAAAATATCTTAATTTGTGTTCTGAAGATGAACGAAGGTCTTACGGGTGTAAAACGACATGAGGATGAGTAATTAATGACAGAATTTTCATTTTTGGGTGAACTAACCCTTTAAACATGAAAGTATTATGCAATCATTTAAGACATTTTTACTTGTATAGAACAAAATCCCTTTCAAGGAAAGTCTGTTCACTCGGTGGCCATATTTGCAATGCCTCCGGCATTACAGAATGTTTCATTTGTTAACATTAGTTAACTAAATTAGTTAACATGAACTAACAATAAACAATACTTCAACATCATTTATTGATCTAAATATAAATATCAGCTTTCACTAATACATTAGTGCCCCATTTATGCTATTTTAAAGGCTCATAATTTTGTTCTGGCATCTCCTACATCAGGTTCACATTCATCCAAGGCCAAAAAACACTTTCATTTTCTCATAATATCATTGCAGCATCAGCTCTTTTCTCACAGTGTCTGAAACGGTTCAATCAAGGATTCGGTCTCTCTAAATCCCGCCTTTCTGAGAGCTGCTCTGCTCTGATTGGTCAGATGGCCCCGTCTGTTGTGATTGGTCGACCACTTACAGTGTGTGTCGGAAACAAAACACTCATTATCATATCTGAACATTAGCTCTGTATCTTCCTCAGCACTTGACACACAGTGATACAAACAGTAACGATGGCGTCGGTTTTACCGTATCAATCTCATCAAAGTGGATTTGCTTTGGCAGCAGAAAACAGCGTCTTCTCGACATGAACAACACGAACCAAACTCTTCCAGTCTCAGATACAACTACAGTGTTTGAGGGGCAAATAGACATCGTTCATGTTTAGCCAATGAAGACCATAGACTGGCATTATGCAAATTAGTAACAAAACCTACATAGTTTCAGCAGGAAGAGAGACTGAATTACTGACGACTCGTTTCAGCAGTTCAGAATTGACAAAAAAACTCCATTTATCTGCACTTTGATCTTTGCAGATCTTTACATTCACAAACAGCTCTATTACACACTTCATGAAAGATAATATTTGAAGAAGAATGGGGCACTTTAACACTTCTAATTCATGTACTGTGAACTAACATGAACATTTTTATTGCAAAAATATATTGTTCATTGTTAGTTCATGTTGGTTAATGCATCAACTAATGTTAACAAATCAGACCTTATTGCAAAGTGTTACTAAAATTTCCTTTAAAAGCTGCAGGTTCGCTATGAAAGAATTCATTTTTAATAGAGATGATAGCGAAGAGACTAATACACCTTGAAGAGTCTCTGAGGAATGTATAGAAGAACAGTGACAAATGGATTGATTGTACTTATCTGGTTAGCTAATCTAGCTCATCTTTAAGGATGAATCAGAGATTGTCAGATTTGAGAAGCTCTTGCAGAGGCAAACATCTCAGTCAGACGTCGTCATTAGGGACTGCAGAATAAAAGAGAAATGAGAAGAGAAATTGTGTATGGGTGGAGGGGGCCACAGGAAGTGCTGTGTGGGTGATAAATTGGAAGCCCCCCTTCCCTGTCTGACGTCAAAGCTTATGAAAATGTGTGAGTGGAGGGCGGATGGATGGATGGAGAGAAAGAGGGGGTGAATGAGTAGGAGGGAGTGAGAAGGGCGTCGCTTTGACTCAGAGAGACGGAGTAAAAATAAACCTTGTGGGCAGTGAAAGGATGCAGTCTCTCTCTCTCTTTCTTTCTCTTAATGAGCAAACACACTAGTGCTTCAGTTCAGTGGCCAAAAATGAGCTTTAATCAGTTTTTCTTTGGTATTTTTGTGTCTATGCAAGTTCCTCATTTCATTGCGCTGTCAATCATTCTGCAGTTACATTCCTCAGCATTGTTCTGTCTTCACCTAAAGATAAGAGTTTTAATATAATCAAAGTCCCTTTTAAGACGAGTCATTTCACTCTTTGAAACGCCTCTTCGGGCATTCAAGTGCAGCTCCTATCTCTCTGAATGGGGAAACATCAAATTCTCCAACGCTGTTTGCCAAGCTTTCGATTAAATTTCATATTTGAAATCAACAATGAAAGCTGACAACTGTCTCATAAATTTTGTTTCTAAACGCTCAAATCATGACAAAAAACAGTATTTTTCAGGTTGGATCAAGCTAACGCGCATGCGCACGTCTCTATAGGAAGTGTGCGTCTGACTGTTTCTATAGGAACCGGAGCTTCTTACGGCCGCTGCAGTGATGCAATGACTTCACCAATCAGCGATTGGCTCTTATTTAGAAGGCGGGACTTATTCCACCATATTGCGCGTTGCACTTCTCCCATTCATAATAATAAGAGTGACGCGTCTTGTGTTACTCCATAGTCTTTGATATAATGTTTTATTGCATTGCTGTAACATATTATAAATGTCTGCTGAAGTGTGATGTTTACGCTATGTCTTCATTGATTCAGATACATTTGAAAACACATCATTTATATGTTTTGGTTGTTCACACTAAGGTTATGTTTACTCAACAGCAATGTACTAAAATGTAAGTTTTTCATATACAGACGACAACGTTGTCAAAACATTCCTCGTTCACACTGATCCACGAAAATGACTAAAAACGCTGTATTCTGCTGCCAGGCCAGTAGTTGGCGATGTCACTTTGTAAAGAAACACTACGCGCCTAGAGACTGAACACGTAATACACATGCGCATGGCCGCACCGTTTTTCACAAATTCGCATTTTTGTAGTTTACACAGAGATGATAACAGTATTGTTTTCAAAAACGTTGACTTTGAAGCCCGTTTTTCAAAAGTTTGCCCCCAAAGTGCTGTTGTCGTTTAAATAAATGGCCAAAATGCATAAAATGTTTTCCATTTTTAGTTAAAAATGTCATGTAAATGCCCCCTGAGACTGTGTCCTGTGCAAAATTGGGGTTTTTGAAGACGCTTTGTGGATAGTGGATAAATTTGAAAATGGAATTTTCGTGGTGTAGTGACGACTTCAAAACGATGACGCATGTTTAGTCATGTGATGAATATTGTACAAATGATATCTTTTTATACCCATATGTGCCTGCTGTTTACTTTCATGTGTTGCTGAAGATAAATGTTACATTATACAGTCATCATAATACATTCCTGCAAAGAGAAAATTTATTGCATTATGCCTTTATACTTAGTAAACACGAGGCACAAAAGCTTTTCAATTCCTCCGACAACACGATGAAAAAACAATACATACCAAATAGCAATAAAATATGTAGCATATTGATGTGTAACAAAGACTTTGAGTGTACTCACCATTAAAATAGTCGAAGGCGGCAGGTCTCCGAGTGATAGTCATTTATAAATATAGCCTAATTATATTTCAAGTTCCAATTTGTGTAATAATGCATTAAATATGAATTTTCTGATCATAGGCAGAGGGAGAACCAACTCCAGGGAAAATCGAAGAAGATTTTCCCATTTAAAAACACATTTAAATAGATTTCCTTGAAAAAGTTACTTGTCACCGCACACCCTAAACATCCCAACATAAACGCTGCTGATAAAGCATTTATTAATAAAGCGTCTACGTTCACAAACCACTGTTAATTTGAACAGATTACATACTGTACACGGGCTTTGACATCTCAGAAAGTGCGCAAAGAGCGCTCCCTTTAATGATCATTAAAAATCTCTCATCTTAGTTCATCGAGATCTCAAGCAGTTCTGTTACACTAAATTAAGCTGACTGCTCAATGAATCTCTTATTTACATAATTGTTTGTTATAATGAGAAGATATTTGCAAGCGTGCATAACTCCGAATCCACTCACCACTCAAAACGGCAATGCTAACTTAAACACCTCTGATTGGTCATTGCATTCAAGAAATCAACAGATATGTTTGTGATTGGCTACATTGCTCAACACTGCAAAAAACGCATTGTAAACAAGATGCTTCGTTATGGAATACGAATGGCCAAATCCAAGAAATACTTTTTTTGCTCTCAATCGTAAATGTGCTGAAAGACCATACCATTAGGGGGGCACTTTGTGTCATCTAGTAATATCTAGTGTTGGGCGATTTCAAAACACTGCTTTATGAAGCTTCGAAGCTTTATGAATCATTTGTTTCGAATCAGTGGTGTCTCAAACTGCCAAAGTCATGTGAAGTATTTAAATTTCGAAACACTTATGACGTAACAAAGCCTCGTTTACTGAAATCGTGTGACTTTGGCGCTCTGAAACACTGATTCGAAACAAAAGATTCATAAAGCTACACTCTAAAAAATGCTGGGTTAAAAACAACCCAAGTTGGGTTGAAAATGGACAAACCCAGCGATTGGGTTGTTTTAACCCAGCGGCTGGGTTAAATGTTTGCCCAACCTGCTGGGTAGTTTTATTTAACCCAACAATTGTTTACAAATTACTATATGTCTGGCTTAAAATGAACCCAAAATAGGTTGGAAATTAAAAATCAGACTCATAATTACTAGAGGCAACAATAATAATCAAAAAGATGAGCATTTATTAATAAGCAATTTAATAAATGTTTATTGTTTAAATATTATTCAAAAAAAGTATTAATAAATGTTTGTTTATTAAACATATTAATAAATGTTAATTTCCAACATATTTTGGGTTCATTTTAAGCAAGAAATACAGTAATTTTTAAACAATATTTGGGTTAAATAAAACTACCCAGCAGGTTGGGCAAACATTTAACCCAGCCGCTGGGTTAAAACAACCCAATCGCTGGGTTTGTCCATTTTCAACCCAACTTGGGTTGTTTTTAACCCAGCATTTTTTAGAGTGTAAAAAGTATTCTCGTCGCATTGTAACATTAAGGTTGAACCACTGTAGTCAAATGAACTGTTTTAAATATGTCTTTAGTAGCTTTCTGGGCATTGAAAAAGTAAATGATCTTGCTGGCAATGCAGGCCTCACTAAGCTGTCGGATTTTATCAAAAATATCGGTAACGCTTTTCAATAAGGTTCATTAGTTAAACATTAGTTAATGTATTAACTAACATGAGCAATACATTTATTACTGTATTTACTAATCTTTGTTAATGTTAGTTAATGAAAATGCAGCTGTTCATTGTTTGTTCATGTTAGTTCACAGTGCATTAACTACCGTTAACAAGATTTTAATAATGTATTAGTAAATGTTGAAATTAACATTAACAAAGATTAATAAATGCTAAATAAGTGCAGTTCATTATTAGTTCATGTTAACTAATGTTGTTAACTAATGAACCTAATTGTAAAGTGTTACCAAAATATTTTAAGGGTGTGGAACGACATGAGGGTGAGTAATTAATGACAGAATTTTCATTTTTGGGTGAACTAACCCTTTAAGTTTTACACATGCAGTAAGATGATTTGAACAGTTTGAACGGGCAACTTTTGGAAAACGCTAGTGTGGACGGAGAGCTTTTTGGAGGGAAAAAAAAACATCTGTTTTCAAATTTATCAGGTTTCAAATTAATGTAGATGTAGCCTTATTGTCAGTAGTTTAATCAATCAAGTATCCACTTGTCTAAAAGCATAATCACACCAATAATAACTAGTGCTGTCAAATCGATTAATCGTATCTAACAGAACTTTGTGTATGTATGTATATAGGGAATCTGTCGCTTTCAAAGGCTCATTCAAGTGAAACTATTTTAGGAGTGTCCTGTATTGTGCTCCCAACCCTGTTGATAGTCAAAAGTAACTAAAATTTAAATAAAAATAACTTTGTTTGTATTCTCGCAGAGATGGAGGAGCAGGTGTCCGAGAGGAGAGGATCGAGTAACAGAAGCATCAGTCCAGCAAACGCCAAAGACGATCCATAACTGACAGTCTGCACGCGTCTGTGTTGAACTCAGGTCGGATATCACGCAGCCATGGTGTTCGGTTCACGATGTTGATTAGTCCTGTTCGATATTTTACTACTTGTATGCACCTTACGTTCTGTCAGAACATTTAGAGACACTAGGCGGAAAGTTCTGGTGTCTTGTGCTAACACAGGTTCATATTCTTGGTTGGGATATTTTCACTTATCAGTGGTGCTAAATTTGTGTCAAGCAAATTAGAGAACAAAAATGCATCTGTATCCATTATCTAAACCTTAATTTATTAGGATAAATGACATGCTTCTCGTTTGGATGGAGTTCTAAACAAAAGTTCATGAGGAGCGTGTTAATTTAATCCAACCAATCACAATGCTAGAATATGCATATATAAACTGCTCAAACACTTTATTATGTACTGTGGGCAAAATATGTTTACTTTCACATTAAATTGTTTATACTGGGAAACTCTGACACTAAATACTTACTGATGCATTGAATATTAATATATCAACTCTAAATGCTTATATTTTAAGAAATTTCAGAGGTTACGACAATGTGTAACTGATTCAAATGAATCATGGGAAGAATCGTATTCTCAATGTTTAAAGGTTGAATGGCTATAATGAATTGTGCATTAGAGCTCCAATATTAGAAATATATATATATGTGGCCTCTTTAATGACAGAGTATTTATTTTTCAATTCCTCAATAAATTATATTGTAATGTTTCTGTTTTACATCTTTAGACTTTTATTTTGCTAATAGTGTCAAATATTGAAACCATGTGCATTACAACATGCAAAATATTGCTGATATTTTCACTTCTTTCATTGTTTTTTGTCTGTCTCAAGGAGTTACGGTACTGCATATGAAAATGTATAGAGAATTTTGAGGTTTCTGTCTGATTTGTGACACACCGATTCTCCACCCACACTCACCCCAGCCTCATCTCAGCAAACCCAGACAGCTGATGCTTGTGATTCACTGGCCCTATCCTGATATCATCATCATCATCATCAATCTCACAGATGGGGGAGTGTTTTGGAAACTTGTCTTGTTTCAATTCTGAAAAATTCTCCTTTACCGGATTAATCAATCTCTAATCATTAAATTGATGCAATATGCTTGTAAGGACCTATGATTAAATGGTTAGTTCACCCAAAAATGAAAATTCAGTCATTAATTACTCACCCTCATGTTGTTCTACACCCGTAACACCTTCGTTCATCTTCAGAACACAAATTAAGATATTTTTTGATAAAATCCGATTTGGTGAGGCCTGCATTGACAGCAAGATAATTAACACTTTCAATGCCCAGAAAGCTACTAAAGACATATTTAAAACAGTTAATGTGACTACAGTGGTTCAACCTTAATGTTGTGAAGCGACGAGAATAATTTTTGTGGGCCAAAAAAACAAAATAACGACTTTATTCCACAATATCTCGTGATGGTCGATTTCAAAACACTGCTTCATGAAGCTTTACAAATCTTTTGTTTAGATTCAGTGGTTCAGAGTGCCAAAAATCGCATGATTTCAGTAAACGAGCCTTTGTTACGTGATAAGTGTTTCGAAATTTCAATGGTTCACCACTGGGGGGCGTGACTTTGTCAGTTTGATACACGCTTCGAACCACTGATTCGAAACCAAAGATTTGTAAAGCTTCGAAGCTTCATGAAGCAGTGTTTTGAAATCACCCATCACTAGATATTGTTGAATAAAGTCGCTATTTAGTTTTTTTGGCGCACAAAAATTATTCTTGTCGCTTCATAACATTAAGGTTGAACCACTGTAGTCACATGAACTGTTTTAAAAACATCTTTAGTAGCTTTCTGGACGTGTTAATTATCTTGTTGTCAATGTAAGCCTCACTGAGCCATCGGATTTCATCAAAAATATCTTAATTTGTGTTCCGAAGATGAACGAAGGTCTTACGGGTGTCGAACGACATGAGGGTGAGTAATAAATGACAGAAATGTCATTTTTGGGTGAACTAACCCTTTAAAGAGAAAGGAAAACATTTAAATTCTGTCATCATTTAATAACCATCAAAACTTGCATACATTTTTTTATTCTGTGGAACACAAAAGAAGATATTTGAAAGATGTCTCAATTTTATTTTATTTTTCTCTCTCCATACTGTATGGCACGAAAGTCAACAGAGTCCAGTATTATTTTAGACCCCTCTGACAAAAGATTTTTCAAATCATCTTACAGGTTTGGAACAACAGGAGGCTGAGTGAATGATGACAGAAATTATATTTCATTTTTGGCTGACCTATCCCTTTAAGCTAGCTTGCTCAAGCATTTCATTACAGAAAACAAAAACAGATGCATGCTTCCTACTGTAAGTGTTGAGGCTGGATAACTGGTCAGCATGAAGCTTGCCTGATTTAAAGCAACCGATAATAAAAGTAATGGCAAGCAGGATGTAAACAAGACTAAAGAGATTCGCCCATGTCATGTAAACATCCTTATGCCTTGCTGGCAATAATCATCCCAGCTAACAAAATCTATGTTCTAAGAACATTTGCTAATGTTTCCATTAAGTTATAAAAACTTTATTTCTGAATGTTCTATGAATGCTTTTTAAAAACGTTTTTTTCTTGGTTGTACAAATGTTAAGGAAACATTCCATATTATCATTTAGCAAACATTCAAATATATAATATATATTTCTATTAAAGTTATTGGAAGAACATTTGTTCAGAACTTTGAGAATGAACATTAAAATGAAAATAATGTCATTTATTACTCACCCTCATATCGCTCTACACCCATTAGACCTTCGTTCATCTTATCAAGATATTTTTGATGAAATCCAATGGCTCAGTGAGACCTCCATTGACAGCAAGATTATTAACACTTTCAGATGCCCAGAAAGCTACTAAAGACATATTTAAAACAGTTCATGTGACTACAGTGGTTCAACCTTAATGTTATGAAGCGACGAGAATAATTTTTGTGCACCAAAAAACTAAATAACTTTATTCAACAATATCTAGTGATGGACGATTTCAAATCATTGCTTTGATGCTTTATCAATCTTTTGTTTCGAATCAGTGGTTCAGAGTGCCAAAATCACGTGATTTCAGTAAACAAGGCTTTGTTTATGCCATCCAAACCACTGATTCGAAACAAAAGATTCATAAAGATTTCAAAGCAGTGTTTTGAAATCGTCCATCACTAGATATTGTTGAATAAAGTCGTTATTTAGTTTTTTTGGCACACAAATAGTATTCTCGATGCTTCATAACATTAAGGTTGAACCTCTGTAGTCACATGAACTGATTTAAATATGTCTTTAGTAGCTTTCTGGATCTTGAGATGTTCAGTGATATTGCTGTCAATGCAGGCCTCACTGAGCGATTGGATTTCATCAAAAATATCTTAATTTGTGTTCTGAAGATGAACGAAGGTCTTACGGGTGTAGAACGATATGAGGGTGAGTAATTAATGACAGAATTTTCATTTTGCATGAACTAACCCTTTAACCTAAGTTCTAAGACACTCCCTGTCAGCTGAGATATCACTGCTGTGCATGTAAACAATGATAAACTGAGTTTTTATAGCATTCATGCCACCTGGCTGTTGGTATGATTCATTGATGTGCCACATAATAATTTTACTGAGTATTTAATCTTTAATTGATAGACAGCACTATTCACTATCATGCGCTGTAGTGAGAATACAGCATTTGGGTAAAAAGAGTTAATCGTTTAGAAAAATAATATAATATATTCCCATTTCTATTTGTACAAAACAGACACTTTTCTCTGATGGAACCAAATAATTACAAGATGAAATAGCAGATGAATCATAACATGATAAACAAATACGTGCATGCATAACATTTTTGTTGTTCTTCCTGCTTTATCATATTATGTGTTTGCACTACAGCTTTGTGTGCATTACAATTTAATAAAAAGATATCTTGACCATCACTGACCAAACCTTAACTAGTTTCAAAATCAAACATATTACTGTCCATTACTGACATTATCAGTGTTCACTTATCATCTCTCATTTCTTCATTTTTTTAATGAATTTGATTCCCAGCACTGCTTTTCTTCAAGTCATGTGTGTAGTGAGGTGACGCAGAAACTCTCCGCGGGTGCTCGTGTGTCCAGGAAACACAGCGTGACAGAACTCACACACCTGCGACTGCAGCGTCACTCCTGACATGAACAGCCCTCCGGCTTGACTGACCAACTCACTGTCCAGAAACGAGGATGACCAGGGTCTCTGTGGGACAGACAAACACTCTTTTCACACATATCAGATGTCTGCTTATATTGTACACTCTTAGGGTGCTTTTCACAAATGGAATGCTGCATCCTAGTGAGGCTGCGTCCTTCTTAGTCCAGTCCTTCAGAGGCTTGTAATCCTCAGCATTAAACGCTAAAATGAGACGGTCTACTAAGCGACCATGGCTGTCTCACATGTTCTTTTGTTTCGAATCAGTGGTTCGGAGCGTGTATCAAACTTCCAAAGTCACACTTATGACGTAACGAAGCCTCGTTTACTGAAATCACGTGACTTTGGCGCTCTGAACCACTGATTCGAAACAAAAGATTCGTAAAGCTTCGAAGCTTCAAGAAGCAGTGTTTTGAAATCACGCATCACTAGATATTGTTGAATAAAGTCGTTATTTTGTTTTTTTGGCGCACAAAATTATTCTCGTCGCTTCATAACATTAAAGGATTAGTCCACTTTTAAATAAACTTTTCCTGATAATTTACTCACCCCCATGTCATCCAAGATGTTCATGTCTTTCTTTCGTCAGTCGAAAAGAAATTAAAGTTTTTGATGAAAACATCCAAGGATTTTTCTCCTTATAGTAGACTTGAATGGGCACCAAACAGTTGAAGGTTCAAAATTAGTTTCATTGCAGCTTCAAATTGTTCAACACGATCCCAGATGAGAAATAAGGGTCTTATCTAGTGAAACCATCGCTCATTTTCTGAATAAAAATTGAAAATTATATAAGTTTTAGCCTTAAATGCTCATCTTGAACTAGCTCTCTTCTTCTCCTCTATTAGAATTCCAGCAGTGTAGACGCTGCTAAGCGTAATACTGCCCTCCACAGGTCAAAGTTTGAACTAATTGTTATATACTATTGAACTAGCATATTGCATATAAAAATTAGTTCAAACTTTGACCTGTGGAGGGCAGTAATACGCTTAGCAGTGTCTACACTGCTGGAATTCTAATAGAGGAGAAGAAGAGAGCTAGTTCAAGATGAGCATTTAAGGTTAAAACTTATATAATTTTCAATTTTTTTCAGAAAATGAGCGATGGTTTCACTAGATAAGACCCTTATTTCTCATCTGGGATCGTGTTGAACAATTTGAAGCTGCAGTGAAACTAATTTTGACCTTCAACTGTTTGGTGCCCATTCAAGTCTACTATAAGGAGAAAAATCCTGGAATGTTTTCATCAAAAACTTTAATTTCTTTTCGACTGAAGAAAGAAAGACATGGACATCTTGGATGACATGGGGGTGAGTAAATTATCAGGAAAAGTTTATTTAAAAGTGGACTTTCTGGGCATTGAAAGTGTTAATTATCT
Source organism: Anabarilius grahami (assembly GCA_003731715.1). Classification (NCBI taxonomy): domain Eukaryota; kingdom Metazoa; phylum Chordata; class Actinopteri; order Cypriniformes; family Xenocyprididae; genus Anabarilius; species Anabarilius grahami. The sequence continues at coordinate 53,091 of RJVU01060476.1, forward strand.
TGCTGTCAAAGCAGGCCTCACTGAGCCATCATATTTCATCAAAAATATCTTAATTTGTGTTCTGAAGATGAACGAAGGTCTTACGGGTGTGGAGCGACATGAGGGTGAGTAATTAATGACAGAATTTTCATTTTTGGGTGAACTAACTCTTTAAATTATCGCATATTGCCTAGTTCTGGCATGGCGCTGTGAGCTGTAGCTCAACAAATCAAACAAATAAAAAGAATTAAAACAAAATTAATTAAACTAAATCCCTAATATGATCCCATGATGGATACCACTAAAACGTTCTATATATGAAGCGCCTAACAGAACCCTTTCTATATAGAACTTTTTCTCACGAGAGCGTAGTAAGATGTTTAGCAGGAGGTGCAGTCTGAAGGACTAGAAACAATAAATTAAAAGTTATTCAAGTTTAGGAGCTTAAAACAAAGAAAACCGAAGTGAACCAGAACTAACTAAACAAGTATGATACAAACCCGCAGCCGTTGCGAAGTCTGGTTAGCATGATAATGTTGCTCAACTTTCCTCAGGTCATCCCAGGCGCTGTTTTCTGCCGTCTTTACAGGATTGTGGAAAACCGCATTATCGTGGCTACCTTGTTTCTGATCTAGCATGTCCAGGTTAAAATGCAGTTTGTCTAGTCCTCTATCAATGTGACTGAGATCATGAGCAGCTGGAAAACAAACATATAAACAGCAGAATGAAAACCTGGCGCTCAAAAGATTTAGAAATGCAGACAAAAGTGAGAATGAGAATCATTACTGACTGAATATCAACAAAATTTGGTTTGGAAACCATTTTCACTCAGAAATTGGCAATGCTAGAAAATTTCACAATTTAAAAATTACAAAGAAATGGCTTGTAACACTGAATTAAACATAAGTTAAAATCTTGCTTAAAACTATTTACAATAGTGTTGACTTTAAAACTTTCAACCGAGAATAACTTTCATAAAGAGAATCCTTTACATTGAGGGTTCAGTATGTGTGTTTCAGCGAGATTCAGTCTTTGAGATTCATGGCATTCTGCAGGATGATGTTGGTGTCCCATCTTTTCCTCCGTGCATTGGCACGGGTTTTCAAAAATCCTAGCCGGAGCAGTGGCCAACCCTGAAAGTGAACATTGGTGTCATTTATCATAGTGTCTACAACCATTTAACACATTATGATATTAATAATGCATTAAGTACTGAAAAGTTGTAGTTGATTTGAGTCATTTGACCTTGTTGTCGTTGCACTGTGTCAGAGAGATGTTTCAGCATTGCTGCTTGTTTTAAGCAGAGTGACTGGAGACGGACAAACTCCTGGTACAGCGCTGCATATGCCTCCTCCATCTTAACGAAAATTTAAAATAAAACTTATCAGAAAGTCTTCGAGCTTGCAGTCTTGTAGTCGTTAGCTTCTGTGCAGTAAGAAATGGAGAAAGAGAGATTTCCACCATTATTTAAAAAAAAAACTTCAAATGTACATTTCATTGACTAAAATGAAGCAAGTTCATTTAAAGGGTTAGTTCACCCAAAAATGAAAATTCTGTCATTGATTACTCACCCTCATGTCGCTCCACACCCGTAAGACCTTCGTTCATTTTCAGAACACAAATTAAGATATTTTTGATAAAATCCGATGGCTCAGTGAGGCCTGCATTGACAGCAAGATAATTAACACTTTCAATGCCCAGAAACCTTAATGTTATGAAGTGACGAGAATACTTTTTGTGTGCCAAAAACCAAAATAACAACTTTATTCAAACAATATCTAGTGATGGGCGATTTCAAAGCACTGCTTCATGAAGCTTCGAAGCTTTACGAATCTTTTGTTTCCAATCAGTGGTTCGGAGCATGAAAGTCGCGTGATTTCAGTAAACGAGACTTTGTTACATAAGTTTTTCAAAATTTCAATGGTTCACGTGACTGGCAGTTTGATACACGATCCGAACCACTGATTCGAAACAAACGATTTGTAAAGCTTCGAAGCTTCAATAAGGGTCCATATCGCGTCTAAAAATGTGTGGAAAGCGCGGGCGCACCGCTTTCTTCTTCTTTCCAAAGCGTTTGCGCTCTGGTGGTGTCGGTCGTTGCTATGCAACCATGAACTGCGCTCTCAACGAGGAGTAGGAAGTTTCAGCAAAGGATAAATTGACTTCTAGCCCTTGCATTAGCTTTACTACTAGATATAATTATGGAGATAAGATATAAAAACCACCCTGTACAGCTATGATCAGCTGTTCGGCTGAGCTTTCCAAGTTTCGTTACAGAAAAAACTCGCCTGGAAAACTCACCGCATGCGCTTCGCAACTGCAGCTACATTTGAAGTACCAAATTTGAGTGCGCGAAAGACGCGACATGTGAACGGCTCCTAAAGCAGTGTTTTGAAATCACCCATCACTAGATATTGTTGAATAAAGTCATTATTTTGTTTTTTTGGTGCACAAAAAGTATTCTCGACACTTCATAACATTGAGGTTGAACCACTGTAGTCACATGAACTGTTTTAAATATGTCTTTAGTAGCTTTCTGGGCATTGAAAGTGTTAATTATCTTGCTGTCAATGCAGGCCTCACTGAGCCATCAGATTTTATCAAAAATATCCTAATTTGTGTTCCGAAGATGAACGAAGGTCTTACGGGTGTAAAACGACATGAGGGTATTGAGTAAGAAATGACGGAATTTTCATTTTGGGGTGAACTAACCCCCTTTAAAGCCATTAAAAAGCTTATTTACAGCTTATGAGATTTCATTCCAGCATAATTTAAGAACAAAACAAAATTCTGCATAAATGCTGGATAAAAGCCAAACTAAATTATGCCTGCTCTGACCCACCTCAGTAATTGCTGTGTAAATGCAGCTATATGCCACCTCTGAGCAGCATTAACGTTGGCATGAAACGAAAGTTGTAATAATCTTTTCTATTGTGACATATCTGAGTGAAACAGCTTCTTGACAATAACAAATGTAGGGCGGGGCTTAATTTTGTCCATGGGTAATTGATTGACTGGTTGGGTGTTTGTGGTTTGCGATTGGTGGATGTCATGTGAGTGACGGGTTGCCCCGCCCCTTGCGCCAGCCATTTTGATTAAAGATTTCAAGGCACATGAATAAAAAAAAATAAAAATCATGTACTAATAAATACAGAAATATTCCATTAAAAAATGGTCAATTTTGATCTCATTATGACTTTAAACAATCTATGTAGACACCTATTGCCGCTTCAGAAACACTTCACCTGTGCAATTTAAATTTGGTACCATCTTTTTTTTTATTATTTATTGTTTTTATTGTTGTTGTTAGTGAATATGATATGACTCAAACATGCATTGGTTCCCGCCATAGAAAAGAAGACTACTTAGACAAACAGGGAAGTAAACAGAACAGATAGGTTGCCACAAAAATTTTATAGAGGAGACAAGTGTTGTTACATGTCATAATATTTGACTTAACATTAAAAAATTGCAACCTGTCAGGGTGAGAAAAGCTTCGAAATCAAACGGTATTTTCTGACTGAGGTGACACTTTTCTTGTCGGACATTTCAGTGAACCGATAGTTAGCTAGGTAACAAACATGGGTAAACCTCAAACCATCAAAATCATCCGCGCAGTGTGTTCCTCCGCAAGTATAGGCTACTTAAACCACAGGTGCCACCCGAAAGCACAGACTATACCTTTCTTTGTTTATTCAAGAATAAATCTGTAGCAAACAATAGCAAGTTTCTACACTGCATTGCTGTGGCCACAGAATGAAAGCGCGAAGAGGAAGAACAGATTTGCATAATAGTATACAGGCTTACTAATATCCAGACAATTGTACTCGATACAATGGAAGATATTTTTACGTTTGTCACTCCGATGAAGAGTCCGTATATGCTGTCCAGCGTAAAACTTTACAAATTGAAGCAAACAGTAAGTAGGCTATCAGGAAATCAAAAACAGGAACTCGAACAGGAACCTCCTCCCGGGTCAGTTAAAGTGACCCAGCACAGAAACAGCGCATGATCTGTTTTCACATCTGTACTCAAGTGTAAACTGTCCACACTGGAGGCATTATGCGAGAATTAGTCGCATTGTGTTGTGGTGTCCACTGCAAGTGGGCGATACTTGAAGTATAGTGCATACTATATGTGTATTTTAAATGTTTTTGTTAAATACAATACATAATGGACAGGGAATTTAGCAATAAACTCCCCAGTTGACAGGGAACGTTCTAAGAACTTTGACTAACGTAATGAACAAACGTTCTTCCAGTAACTTTAAAGGGTTAGTTCACCCAAAATTGAAAATTCTGTCATTTATTACTCACCCTCATGCTGTTCCACACTCGTAAGACCTTCGTTCATCTTCAGAGCGCAAATTAAGATAGTTTTGTTGAAATCCGATGGCTCAGTGAAGCCTGCATAGCCAGCAATGACATTTCCTCTCTCAAGATCCATTAATGTACTAAAAACATATTTAAATCGGTTCATGTGAGTACAGTGGTTCAATATTAATATTATAAAGCGACGAGAATATTTTTGGTGCGCCAAAAAAACAAAATAACGACTTATATAGTGATGGCCGATTTCAAAACACTGCTTCGTTAAGCTTCAGAGTGTTATGAATCAGAATCTTTTGTGTCGAATCATGATTCGGATCGCGTTTCAAACCGCCAAAGTGCTGAAATCATGTGACTTTGGCGCTCCGAACCGCTGATTCATAACGCTCCGAAGCTTCCTGAAGCAGTGTTTTGAAATCGGCCATCACTATATAAGTCGTTATTTTGTTTTTTGTGCAGACCAAAAATATTCTCAAAAATACAGTGGTTCAATATTAATATTATAAAGCGACGAGAATATTTTTGGTGCGCCAAAAAAACTAAATAACGACTTATATAGTGATGGTCGATTTCAAAACACTGCTTCNTGACATTTCCTCTCTCAAGATCCATTAATGTACTAAAAACATATTTAAATCTTTTCATGTGAGTACAGTGGTTCAATATTAATATTATAAAGCGACGAGAATATTTTTGGTGCACCAGAAGAACAAAATAACGACTTATATAGTGATGGTCGATTTCAAAACACTGCTTCGTTAAGCTTCAGAGCGTTATGAATCAGAATCTTTTGTGTCGAATCATGATTCGGATCGCGTTTCAAACCGCCAAAGTGCTGAAATCATGTGACTTTGGCGCTCCGAACCGCTGATTCATAACGCTCCGAAGCTTCCTGAAGCAGTGTTTTGAAATCGGCCATCACTATATAAGTCGTTATTTTGTTTTTTGTGCAGACCAAAAATATTCTCAAAAATACAGTGGTTCAATATTAATATTATAAAGCGACGAGAATATTTTTGGTGCGCCAAAAAAACTAAATAACGACTTATATAGTGATGGCCGATTTCAAAACACTGCTTCAGGAAGCTTCGGAGCGCAATGAATCAGCGTGTCGAATCAGCGGTTCGGAGCTCCAAAGTCACGTGATTTCAGCAGTTTGCCGGTTTGACATGCGATCCGAATCATGATTCGACACATAAGATTCATAACGCTCCAAAGCTTCCTGAAGCAGTGTTTTGAAATCGGCCATCACAAATAAGTCGTTAATTTGTTTTTTGCCGCACCAAAAATATTCTCGTCGCTTTATAATATTAATATTGCACCACTGTACTCACATGAACTGATTTAAATATGTTTTTAGTACATTAACGGATCTTGAGAGAGGAAATGTCATTGCTAGCTATGCAGCCTCACGGAGCCATCGGATTTCAACAAAAATATCTTAATTTGTGTTCTGAAGATGAACGAAGGTCTTACACGTGTGGAACGACATGAGGGTGAGTAATTAATGACATTATTTTCATTTTTGGGTAAACTAACCCTTTAAGAAAGATTGTTTAGAGCAAAGACAAGTTGAAACTGTGTATTTCGCTCCAGTTCAGTTGATGGCGGTAATGCACCAAACAGCCACTGTCGACAGCCAATACAATTCAAGAAGAAAAACGAAATTGTGGCAGATCTCAGATCAGCCGCTAAGCCACAATTATCCGTGTGTGCACGTCATCAGTTCGTGTACGCGTGTGTGCGGTGCGTTTAAAGCAAAAGGTTTGTATGTTTTCGCAACGCTTTGAATTCTGCATGTGCGATTAATGTAAACAACACGATGCTGGATTTTATTCGCTTGTGTTTTGTGAAAGGTAATTCTTGTGTACCTGGCATTCGGAGATCACCATCAAAGGTTGTAGTAGAATATAATTGTGTGGAATGACCTACATGTATGACATTTTTATTAATTTTTTTTCGTAGGTGGGGATGGAAAACAATTTTCACGTGGTTATTTTCTGTGCATTGATCTCTTTGCACCTAATGTTGGTCCAAGGAGCCAGACAGGGTCAAGACATCAAATGTGGAGGTATTTCAAACTTTGCACGAGCACATGAATATATTCTTATACATAGACAGCCATTGTGGGTTGATTGATTGTAGTAAAACTTGTGCTGTTACACACCTTCATAATTGCATCTGAAATGCATATTTTTTCCCCCCAGCATGCAGGGCTTTAGTTGATGAAATGGAATGGGCCATATCCCAAATAGATCCCAAGAAAATGATCCAGACTGGATCATTTAGGATTAATCCTGATGGCAGTCAGTCAGTAAGAGAGGTGACATATTTTTGTTTCGTAATGACCCTGGCTCTGTTGACTTTTTTTCCTTTCTTTTTTTTTTTTACACCAACTTAGAGTCTTTTAACTCATTATAACGTAATATATATAACGTTGTTTTAATGTCCTCAGGTTCCCTTTTCTCGCTCTGAGGGTCACCTGCTTGAACTGATGGAAGAGGTTTGTGAGAAGATGAATGATTACGGCGAACATGTTGACCCTGCCACCAATCGAAAGACATACGTGAGACACGCATCCCGTGACGGCACCGCCACGGACCTTTCCGATGTGGCCTTTGACTCCAGAGTCAGCTCCAGCTTAAAGTTTGCTGTAAGATCCATTCTTTCATTTCTTTACGCCTTTATTTTTAGGTAAAGACGCGACGAAACTTAAACTCTACAGTTGGAAACACAAATATATTGAGTGCAAATAGGATGCACTTTGCTGTTGATTTGATGCATTTCCTTATCAGTTTAGAAACGTCTCTCTTGTGTTTTTTCACAGTGTGAAACGATTGTTGAGCAGCATGAGGATGAACTTATTGAATTCTTTTCTCATGAGACAGACAACGTTAAAGACAAGCTCTGCAGTAAGAGGACAGGTAATATTGTAAATATAATAATTATATGAAGTTTTGATATGTTTTATAACATGGTCACACAACTTATTTCCCCACAAATGCATCTTTTTGTAAAATGCTCAAATGCAAAAACATTCTGACAACATCTCTTTTCAAGCATATTTAAAGGGTTAGTTCACCCAAAAATGAAAGCTCTGTCATCAATTACTCACCCTCATGTCATTCCAAACAAGTAAGACTCTGAAGTTATTTTTAATGAAATCTGAGAGGTTTCTGTCCCTTCATTGAAAGTGTGTTAACTTAAAGCTATAATGCTTCAAAATGTTCATAAAGAGATCGTAAAATAAATCCATATGAACTGAACCGTTTAATCCAAGTCTTCTGAAGAGACATGATCACTTTATATGATGAACAGATTTAGTAAAATGATAAAGTTTCACATACAGGTGACAACACTGTCAAAACAGTCTCCGTACGCACGGATCCGCGGGAACGACTAAAAACGCTGTATTCTGCTGCCAGGCCAGTAGTTGGCGATGTTACTTTGTAAAGAAACACTACGCACCCATAGACTGAACGCGTAATACACATGCAAATGAAGACGCCATTTCACAAATTCATGTCTTTGTAGTTTACACAGAGACGATAACTGTATTGATTTCAAAAACTTGCACTCTGAAACCCATTTTCAAAAGTTTTCAGGCCCTCAAAATGCTGTTGTTGTGTAAATGAACAGCTGAAACGCATAAAATGATTTCAGTCGCGTAAACCCTCCTTTTAAAGGATTAGTTCACTTCAGATTTAAAATTCCCTATTAAAGGATTAGTCCACTTTTAAATAAACTTTTCCTGATAATTTACTCACCCCCATGTCATCCAAGATGTCCATGTCTTTCTTTCTTCAGTTGAAAAGAAATTAAAGTTTTTGATGAAAACATTCCAGGATTGTTTTCCTTATAGTAGACTTGAATGGGCACCAAACAGTTGAAGGTCAAAATTTGTTTCACTGCAGATTCAAATTGTTCAAAACGATCCCAGATGAGAAATAAGATTCTTATCTAGTGAAACCATTGCTCATTTTCTGAACATTTTTTAAAATTATATAAGTTTTAACCATAAATGCTCATCTTGAACTAGCTCTCTTCTTCTCCTCTATTAGAATTCCAGCAGTGTAGACACTGCTTAGTGTATTACTGCCCTCCACAGGTCAAAGTTTGAACAAATTTTTATATGCAATATGCTAGTTATTGCATAAGTGGACTTATCCTTTAATTTACTCACCCCCATGTCATCCAAGATGTTAATGTCTTTCTTTCTTCAGTTGGAAAGAAATGAAGGTTTTTGAGGAAAACATTCCAGGATTTTTCTCCATATAGTAGACTTCACTGGGGTTCAACGGGTTGAAGGTCCAAATGTCAGTTTCATTGCAGCTTCAAAGAGCTCTACACGATCCCAGACGACGAATAAGAGTCTTATCTAGAGAAACAATCAGTCATTTTCTAAAAAAAGTAAAAATTACATTCTTTTTAACCACAAATGCTCGTCTTGCACTGCTCTGCGATGCGCCACGCATTACGTAATCATGTTGGAAGGATCACGTTACGTAGCCGGAAGTACCGATCCAGTGTCTACAAAGTGAACGTGCAAAGACTAAGTCAAACGCCCTTTACAAAAAGTGGTAAAACAACAATGTCAGACGATTTTGAAGTTGAGATGGAGTTTTTCGTGGTACTTCTGTCTACATCGCACGTGATCTTCCCAACATGATTACGTAATGCGTGGTGCATCGCAGAGCAGTGCAAGACGAGCATTTGTGGTTAAAACGCATGTAATTTTTATTTTTTGTTTAGAAAATGACCGATCGCTTCACTAGATAAGACCCTTATTCCTCGTCTGGAATTGTGTAGAGCTCTTTGAAGCTGTAAATAATGACAGAATTTCAATGTTATCCCTTTAACAAAATGTGTACAATATTGTGTAACATATTCACAAGGACATCTTGATCATCCCGTATCACCAATACATCTTGCATATTACACTTATGTGATAGTTTTTTGTTACTCCTCCCACAGATCTTTGTGACCATGCCCTGAAGATACCGCATGACGAGTTATGAACCGAGCAGCTTTACCAATGTGTTCACCTGTTAAACTTCAGTAGCCAGACTGATTCTCTTACTTGTTGAGGACGCTGAACATGCAGAGATCTACATTATATAATGTACTTGACCCTATGGGTTAACTGTTGACCTGTTCAACTGTATTAATGGCGTTAAAACATCAAAATTGTCCATTGTCATTAATTAAAGCTGACTTTCTACAGCTACAATGAGATCTCTTTATGAGTCTCTAATGGCATACTTTTATATTTAACACTATTTGGGAGCACTTAAGATTTTAGTTTAGAAGATAATTTGCAGTGTATTGATTATAAGCACAGTGGTGTGGTGTTTCTTTCTCCAGGTCACAAACATGATTAGATTACTAGTCTTTAAGTCTTAAACTATTAGGCTGCCACCACCTTGTATGGAGATGCATATGCAGTTTACCAACTTTTGTGTTTTCATTTGATTTTCAAGTATAATTTAATTTGGTTGTTGCGTCGGTATTTATCAACATTCGTTGCATTGTTTGATTTCAGCATCCATTCTGTTATATTGTTGTTTTAATAATAAACACAATCTTTTTTTTACTCACAATTTATTGTTACAGTATGAAGCCATGGTGTATTAATCTTTTGTCTTAATTGTCAAAAGGGATCAAATCTACATATTTTTCTAAAGTTTTGGGAGTTTTAAATCATTATGTATAGTAAAACCTTGAATTTTCCAGCATCAAGATGTACAACGCAGAACGATAAAGAAACATACAACTGTACTTGCTACTAAATGTGGTCCTACCGCAGAAGAGTGAAAAACAGAAGATACAATTATTTTCTAAACCTTTTTAAAGTCATTTATTGGTGAGTGTCAAAATACTACTATTAATAAATCAAATTGAGAATTTTGACAGTGATTGAAAGAAGGGGGGTGGGGAGGTTATTCTTGATGATAAAGCTCCTTTGGTTAATCAAAGGAGCTTTATTAATTTATAGCAACCCTGCCCTTCAGATTAATGATTGTTAATCATTGCTGAACCTTATAGCATACCTTAAAGGATTAGTCCACTTTTAAATAAACTTTTCCTGATAATTTACTCACCCCCATGTCATCCAAGATGTTCGTGTCTTTCTTTCTTCAGTCGAAAAGAAATTAAAGTTTTTGATGAAAACATTCCAGGATTTTTTTCCTTATAGTAGACTTGAATGGGCACCAAACAGTTGAAGGTCAAAATTAGTTTCACTGCAGCTTCAAATTGTTCTACACGATCCCAGATGAGAAATAAGATTCTTATCTAGTGAAACCATCGCTCATTTTCTGAAGAAAAATTCAAAATTATATAAGTTTTAACCATAAATGCTCATCTTGACCTAGCTCTCTTCTTTTTCATTAGAATTCCGGCAGTGTAGACACTGCTAAGTGTATTACTGCCCTCCACAGGTCAAAGTTTGAACTAATTGTTATATACTAGCATATTGCATATAAAAATTAGTTCAAACTTTGACCTGTGGAGGGCAGTAATACACTTAGCAGTGTCTACACTGCCGGAATTCTAATAAAAAAGAAGAGAGCTAGTTCAAGATGAGCATTTATGGTTAAAACTTATATAATTTTGAATTTTTCTTCAGAAAATGAGCGATGGTTTCACTAGATAAGACCCTTATTTCTCATCTGGGATCGTGTAGAACAATTTGAAGCTGCAGTGAAACTAATTTTGACCTTCAACTGTTTGGTGCCCATTCAAGTCTACTATATGGAAAAAAATCCTGGAATGTTTTCATCAAAAACTTTAATTTCTTTTCGACTGAAGAAAGAAAGACATGGACGTCTTGGATGACATGGGGGTGAGTAAATTATCAGGAAAAGTTTATTTAAAAGTGAACTAATCCTTTAAGTGCAAAAAATTATTTAAAATTATTCTACAACATTGTAAAACAAACTATTATGAAAAGTGAATAATCAATGACATAATAAACCGTATCCTCATGTTGTCTTGATTTAAACACTTGAATATGATGAAATAAATCGCACACAAACTGATCACTGAAGTTTCCATATAAACATTAACAGTCATGTTTCACACAGTATTTGCTTTTGTTAGTTTCCTTCGTAGTTTAAGAATTTTCTCTTGTAAATAAACCACATTTTAATTCCAGTCACACTTTCGTTATCCTCTCTTTAGACAGTTGCTTTTTGTTGCACATTATTTATAGATGAATATACTTGTATATTAGGAGCTCAAAAGCATGTTTTTCAAAAGTAAGTTTGAAAGAAGCCAGTCAAAAATGAATTTTTAAAACATAAAATATTTAAGCACTTTTGTCAGTGGTAGGAAAATACATTCATTACAACAACAATATTGCCAGGAAATTAAAAGAACAGAAATATTAAATAGTTTAAAGCTTTCAGTAAGTCAAACACGCAATCTTTATACAAAGATCTTAAAAAGACAACACATACTAATGGTCTATAGCTTTCCTGTTCTTGAAAAATAAGAATAATACGCTTCATTTTTCATGCCATCATATTTTACAGTAAATAACCATCGCAAAGAACAAAAAGAGCATCTCTAACATAAAGACAAGCCTTTAAACAGCGAGTAAAGCTTTTTATTTCAATAGGCATGATATTCCACAATTGAGGTTCACTTCACATTTAGTTGAGCCATGAATCTTCAATAAAACAGAGATGGTCAAAGTACAGTAACTACAATCATACAAAAGAAAAACATACAGTATGCAAATCATAATGTGAATTCATCCATCCACGCTAATGCTGACAAGTAGGAATAGGCTGTGTTTGTTTAGAAATGCATTAGGTTTTCTTTTTATCTTTTATCTTAAAAATGTGACATCAAGGGAACCTAATGGCCACAGAACACCGCACGAGCCTCCTGGCGTGTAATACCTCTATTCTACAGTAGATGTCGCTGTAAACCACCAGCTTCAGATTACAGCGCTGTTGCACTAGACTAGTGCTGTTCCCCGTTCATTATTAACAGTCAAAGGAAACTTTATTGCGTTTATACGCATTTAACTGTGTTATCGGTTTCCTAATGAATAAACTCCCGTCCTGACTAATCTGAGGAGATGGGAATATTAAACATAAGAGAGCAGGTAAGCGTCAACAAGGTTTTCGCTTTAGTTTTCTTCAGAAGCATGGTCAGGACATATCTAGTTTGTTCTGTGACATGTTGCCGGTTTCAGTTTGGTTTTTAATATACTTACCCTGGTGATACATACACAGCTAGATAAAAACTGTCTCTGTTAAACTAGTTATATCTGTCTGTTCTCCTAATAGTGGCCTGCTGTCGAGTGAATGACGTCATTTCAGTGTGATCTGCTGCTTTGATTTAGTCGATATAGTAGAAGTGCATTTTGCATAATATATACCTTTGTAATGCTCTTGTGTCAAACTTTAGCTGATATATGCACCTTTTGTAAACAAGAAAGTGAGGATATTTGTCATTTATTTTTCTCATGTAATGTTTCATCACTTTTCTGGAAAGATTTGAGTTCCTGTTGTTTTTCTAAAGTTAATATGAACTGTAATTTACACATTAAGTATGTTGTTGGCTACTTTTGAATACCAAAACAAATCTTTATAATCTACTGTTAAAGGATTAGTTCACTTTTAAATAAACTTTTCCTGATAATTTACTCACCCCCATGTCATCCAAGATGTCCATGTCTTTCTTTCTTCAGTCGAAAAGAAATTAAAGTTTTTGATGAAAACATTCCAGGATTTTTTTCCATATAGTAGACTTGAATGGGCACCAAACAGTTGAAGGTCAAAATTAGTTTCACTGCAGCTTCAAATTGTTCTACACGATCCCAGATGCGAAATAAGGGTCTCATCTAGTGAAACCATCGCTCATTTTCTGAAAAAAAATTGAAAATTATATAAGTTTTAACCATAAATGCTCATCTTGAACTAGCTCTCTTCTTCTTCTTCTTTATTAGAATTCCGCTCAGAAAATGAGCGATGGTTTCACTAGATAAGACTCTTATTTCTCATCTGGGATCGTGTAGAACAATTTGAAGCCTAATTTTGACCTTCAACTGTTTGGTGCCCATTCAAGTCTACTATAAGGAAAAAAATCCTGAAATGTTTTCATCAAAAACTTTAATTTCTTTTCGACTGAAGAAAGAAAGACATGGACATCTTGGATGACATGGGGGTGAGTAAATTATCAGGAAAAGTTTATTTAAAAGTGAACTAATCCTTTAAGAATAATTAATAGCAAAAAATGTATTTCTTTTTTGAAGAGATATGATGAGATCTTTCATGTACCGTGATTAATACTTGTTTTGGTGTTTTTTTCTTTTCTTTCTTTGTTCTGTTCCTTCTTTCTTTGTTCCTAAAAAAGATATTTAAATGTATCTTTCTCTTTAAAAAAAAAATTATCAGGAGAAATAAATGCAAGAAAACTTAAGTGACTTAAATTAAAAAAAAAAGGTCGATATAGGTTAATTTGTGCGTGTATTCGTTCACCAGTGAAAATACTAATTTCTCTTCATTGCACATTTTTTGCATGATTTTGTAACTTGGGGAACACTTTACAATAAGGTTTTCATTAGTTAACTACTTTAGTTGAATGAACAGCACTTCTACAGCATTTATTAATCTTTAGTTAATGTTAATTTACTAATACATTATTAAAATTAAAAGTTGTATTTGTTTTAACTAACATTATTAATAAATACTGTAACAAATGTATTGCTCATGTTAGTTCATGTTATTTCATATATTAACTAATGTTAATGAACCTTACTGTAAAGTGTTACCAAGACTTGTATGTTTACATGACTTTGACCCAAATTAAAAAAAAGAAAAAGAAATAGTCTCTAAAATAGCAAAATCCTCATCTCCACACTCTAAAAAATGCTGGGTTAAAAACAACCCAAGTTGGGTTAAAAATGGACAAACCCAGTGGTTGGGTTAAATGTTTGCCCAACCTGTTGGGTAGTTTTATTTAACTCAACTTTTGCTTAAAAATGACTATATGGCTGGCTTAAAACGAACCTAAAATAGGTTGGAAATTAAAAATCATGCACAAAATTACTAGAGACAACAATAATAATCAAAAGGTAAACATTTATTAATAAGCTATTTAATAAATGTTTGTTTAGTATTTAATTATTATCGATTAAACTTATTAATAAATGTTCATTTCCAACTTATTTGGGGTTCATTTTAAGCAACCAGCAGATATTTAACCCAACCACTGGGTTTGTCCATTTTTAACCCAACTTGAGTTGTTTTTATCCCAGCATTTATTAAATAGCTTATTAATAAATGTTTACCTTTTGATTATTATTGTTGTCTCTAGTAATTTTGTCCATGATTTTTAATTTCCAACCTATTTTAGGTTCATTTTAAGCCAGCAATATAGTCATTTTTAAGCAAAAGTTGAGTTAAATAAAACTACCCAACAGGTTGGGCAAACATTTAACCCAACCACTGGGTTTGTCCATTTTTAACCCAACTTGGGTTGTTTTTAACCCAGCATTTTTTAGAGTG